>CAUYSK010116975.1:0-10314 GCA_963575035.1 Avahi laniger | reverse complement strand
AGCCAGAGCAATCAGACAAGAGAAGGAAATCAAGGGCATCCAAATGGGGGCAGAAGAGGTCAAACTATTTCTCTTTCCTGATGATATGATCTTATATCTAAAAAACACCAAAGATTTTGCCACAAGACTACTGGAAGAGATAAACAAATTCAGCAGTCTCAGGTTACAAAATCAATGTACACAAATCAGTAGCATTTATATATACCAACAACAATCAAACTGAGAACCAAATCAAAGACTCAATACCCTTCACAATAGTAACAAAGAAAATAAAATACCTAGGAATATATTTAACTAGGGAGGTAAAAGACCTCTACAGGGAGAACTATGAAATGCCGAGGAAGGAAATAGCAGAGGACATAAAGAGGTGGAAAACCATGCCATGCTCATGGATCGGGAGAATCAACATTGTTAAAATGTGTATACTACCCAAAGTGATCTACAGGTTCAATTCAACCTCTTTGATACTGACAACATTATTTTTCACAAATCTAGGGAAAATAATTCTACACTTTATATAGAACCAGAGAAGACCACGTATAGCAAAAGCAATCTTAAGCAAAAAGAACAAATTGGAAAACATTAATTTACCAAATTGCAATCTATACTACAAGGCTATAGTAATCAAAACAACATGATATTGGCACAATACCAGTGACATAGACCAATGGAACAGAACTGAGAACCGAAGTGTAAAACCATCCTCATATTGCCATCTAATCTTTGACAAAGCAGACAGAAACATGCACTGGGGAAAAGAATCCTCATTCAATAAATGGTGCTAGGAAAATTAGATAGCCACATGTAGAAGTCTGAAACAGGATCCACACCTGTCACCTCTCACAAAAATTCACTCATGATGGATAACCAACTTAAAACCTAAGGCATGAAACTATAAGAATACTAGAAGAATATGTTAGAAAACCCTTACAGACATTGGTCTAGGCAAAGACTTTATGAAGACGACACAAAAGACAATCACAGCAACAACAAAAATAAATAAGTGGACCTGATCAAGTTAACACATTGACTGCCATACAAAACAAAATCAGAAACTTCCTTGGTGCCACAGTGTTTTTTTATGAAAATAGAATAAAAACTTTCAGTGTAATTTAAAGGTAAACATAAATAGAAAAATGAAATGTATTGACTTCAACTCCTTTAATCCTTGTTTTCGAATTAAATTGTCAATATTAGTTGTAACAATAAGAATGTAAGTGAGTAAGATTTTATATATGCTTCACCTTGCCCCAGTGTCAAAACTAGAGTGAGTTAAATAAAACTCTCATGGCAGTTAATGTGTTAAAAAGCTTCTGCACAGCTGGGGATACTGTCATGAGAGCAAATAGATAACCTACAGAATGAGAGAAAATATTCCCATGCTACACATCTAATAAAGGGCTGACAACTTGAATCTAAATAGAATTAAAGAAAATCAAGAAAAAAATCAAACGACCCCATTAAAAAGTGGGGAAAGGACATGAAAAGAAACTTTTCAAAAGAAGACAGACTAATGGCCAACAAACATATGAAAAAATGCTCAAGATATCCTAATCATCAGGGAAATGCAAATCAAAATCACAATGAGATATCAATTAACTCCAATGAGAATGGCTTTTATTAAAAAGTCCCCAAACAGCAAATGTTGGCATGAATATGGAGAGATAGGAACACTCATATATTGCTGTTGGGACTGCAAACTAGTATAACCTCTGTGGAAGTAATATGGATATAGCTCAAAGAGCTACAAGTAGAACTGCCATTTGATCTGGCAATTCCATTACTGGGCATCTACCCAAAGGAAAAAAAGACAGTCTATAAAAAAGACATCTGTACTCAAATGTTTATAGCAGCACAATTCACAATTGCAAAGATGTTGAAACAACTCAAGTACCCATCAGTACATGAATGGATTAATAAAATGTAGAATATGTGTACCGTGGAGTACTACTCAGTCACGAAAAGCAGTGGTGATCTAGCATCTCCTATATTATCCTGGATGGAGCTGGAGCTCATTCTAGTAAGTGACATATCACAAGAATGGAAAACCAAGCACCGCATTTATTCATCAAATTGGTATTAACTGATCAACACTTATGTGCACAAAAAGTAGTAACATTAATCGGACGTTGGACAGGTGGGAGGGAGGAAGGGATGGGTATATTCACACCTAATGGGATTGGTGTGGTGTGCACCATCTGAGATGGACATGCTTGAAACTTTGACTAGGGCAGCACAAAGGCAATATATGTAATCTAAACACTTGTGCCCTCATAATATT
The DNA here is from genome assembly GCA_963575035.1 of Avahi laniger. Lineage (NCBI taxonomy): Eukaryota > Metazoa > Chordata > Mammalia > Primates > Indriidae > Avahi > Avahi laniger. Next base: position 8,033 of record CAUYSK010116975.1, on the reverse strand, counting down.
CTGAAATTAAAAAGAAATTGATATGGAAGTGCAACAGTCCCTGAATAGCCAAAGCAATTTTGTACAAAAAAGAACAAACCTGAGTACGTCACACTACCTGATCTCAACACGTACTACAAGACTGTAACAACCAAAACAGCATGGTATTGAGATAAAACAGACAGATGTGGCAGTGGATCAGATTAGAGAGCCCAGATATAAATCCATGCATCTATGGTCAACTAATCTTTGACAAAGTTGCCAAGAACACATACTGGGGAAAAGATTGTCTTTCAATAAATGGTGCAAGGGAAACTGATAACGACATTCAGAAGAATGGAACTGAACTCACCCTAGGTACAAAATTAATTCAAAATAAAGACTTATGTATAAGATCTGAAACTTTAGCACTACTAGAATGATGCAGAGATGAAAATCCCTAAAAGTCTAGGCAATGATTTTTTTGGATATGACACCAAAACCACAAGCAAAATAATAATAATAATAATAATCTGGGCATGGTGGGTCAAACTTCTAATCCTAGCACTTTGGGAGACCCAATCAGAAGGATCACTTGAGATCAGGAGTTCGAGACCAGCCTCAGCAACATAGCAAGAGCCCGTCTCTACCAAAACAAAAAGAAAAATTAGCTGGCTGAGACAGCACATGCCTGTAGTCCCAGCTACTCAGGAGGCTGAGGCATAGGATCACCTCAGCCCAGGAGTTTGAGGTTCCAGTGAGCTATGATAATGATACTGCCCTCCTCATGCCAGGCCACAAAGTGAGAGACTGTCTCAAAAAAATCCCCAATATTTCTTTGAGGGAGGAGAAGAAAAAAATATTTCTGGGAAAGAAATTCAAAAGGAAAAAACTTAAAAAAAAGAAAAAATATAAATACACAAATGAGATTTTATGAAACTAAAAAGCTTCTGCACAGCAAAGGAAACAATCAACAGAGTGAAGGGACAGCCTAAAAATGGGAAAAGTATTGCAAACCATACCTCTGATAATAAGTTAATATCTAAAATATGTAAGAAATAAACACAACTAGATAGAAAAATAACCTATTTAATAAATGAACAAAGGACCTAAATAGACATTTCTCCTCAAACAAACAAATAACCAACAAGTAGATGGGAGAGTTCTCAACATTACTGATCATCTGGGTAATGTAAATCAAAACCACAGTGAGATATATCACCTCACACTTGTTAAAAAACGTTGTTATTGGAAAGAGGAAAGATAAGAAGTGTTTGTGATTATGTGAAGCAAAGAGAACCCTTGTACACCATTGGTGAGAATGTAAATTAGTACAACCATCATGAAATAGAGTGTGGTGGGGTGGTTCCTGAAAAAGATAGTATAGAACTATCTTGTGAACCAGCAATCCAACTTGTGAGTATATATTTAAAGGAAACGAAATGAGCGTCTCAAAGTGGTATTTGCACTCCCATGTTAATGTCAACATCATTCACAGTAACAAAGATCTGGAGACAAGTGTCCTTCGACTGATGAGTCGATTGAGAAAATGTGACACCACACACACACACAGACACACACACACACACAATGGAATGTTATTTGGCCATTAAAAAAAAAAAGAATGAAATCCAACCTGTTATTTTAAAAAAGGTGGATTAGTCTAGAGGACATTATGTTAAATGAAATAAGCCAGACACAGGAAGAGAAACACTATGTGAGCTCACTAATCTGGAGTATCTAACAGAGTTGAACTCACAAGGGCAGAGAATAGAATGTTGGTTATCAGGGGCTGGGAGAATAGGGAATGGGGAGATGTTGGTCAAGTTGTATGCAGTTTCAGTTATGCAAGATAAATAAGTCATGGAGATTTAATGTACGAGGATGTGAATATACTTAACAATACTTTACTCTGTACTTCAGATTACCTAATGGAGTCGATAGTAAGTGTTCTCACCATACACACAAAAAAGTGGTAACTATCTGTGGTGACGGATAAGGAAAGAACTTAAAATTTCTCTATTTGCAATAGGCATGATTTTTTATTTAGAAAATCCTAAGGATCTACATAAGAAAGAAAGGTTTCTGGAATTAATAAGCAAGTTTATCAAGGTCACAGAACACAGGAGACATATATATATTTTTTTCTAAATATATTTGGAAGCCAAAATAAAAAAGAAGAGCAATATAGTTAATAATAACAAAAAAGAAATACTTGTGTACATTCTAAATATAATACATACAGAATATGTATGTCGTAAATTACAAACTGTTGATGAAAGGTATCAAATTACTAAGTGAAATGACTTATGTTTATGGACTGCAAGAAACACCATACTAAACACATCAATTACTATTGATGTATATGTTAAGCAAAATTCTAGTCAAAACACTGCTAGATTTTTGTATATCTAGACAGACTAGTTGTATAACTTATATGAACAGGACTGTGAGACTATAATACACCAAATAATTTAAAAAATTTGAATGAATCACTGTATCTATTTTAAGACTTATTATAAAGTACAATAATCAAGACTTCATGGTATTGGTGAAGAGGCAGATCAGTGGGCAAATATAAACAGTCTAGATATAGGCTGTGTGGCCCCATGAGTTTGACAGACAAACAGAACCAATTCAATGGACAAAGAATGATATTTTGAACAACTGGTGTTGGAACATTTAGACATCCATATGCAAAAATGAACCCTGACCTAAATAAAACATACACTGCATACAAAAATTAACTTTAAATGTAAATGTAAATCATAAAATTATAATACTTTTAGATGAAAACATGTAAGAAAATCATAATCTGAAATTAGGCAGAATTCTTTTCTTTACTGAATATAATGGAATTTTATGAACATTTTAAAAACTCTTGATATTGCTGTCAGATTGATTTCTTTATTTTTTTTTCTTTTTCCAAAATATTAAGGCGGTATCAATGTTTTAGGTTACATGGATAACTTTTGTAATGCTCCAGTCCCAGCTACAGGTGTGCCCATCACCCACAGAGTGTTCATTGTACCCATTAGGTAGGTTTTTACCCCTGCCCAGCTCCCCTCTGTTAAACCTGTTACCAAAAGCACAATCCCAAAAGGAAAAACAAAATCAACAGATTGGACTTCATAAAAATTTTAAAGATCAAATTATTTGTGTAAGACAATTATAAAACAATGAAAAAACAAGATGCAGATTGGAATAAAATATTTTCAGTCACATTCTGACAAAGAACTTATATGCAAAATACATAAAAAACATTAAAAATCAAGAGAAAGACGATAATACAATTTAAAAAGTGGACAGACACTTTAACAAGATGTTAAAAGGATGGTAAATAAGCACAAGAAAGATGTTTATCATCCATAACCATTATGGAAATGTGAATTTAATATGAGATACCATGGATAAAATAAAATATACTTACAATGCCAAATGATGGTGAGGATGTGCAGCAGCTGGAACTCTCACACATTTCTGGGGGGAATGCGAAATGTACCTCCTCTTTGGAAAATTTCATGAGTTTATTATGCACGTAAACGTAAACTCATCTTATGACCCTTATGTTCCCACAAAAACTTGTATATGAATGTTTATAGTTACTTTATTCACGATCACAAAAATCAGAGAACAACCCATACGTCCTTTAATAGGAATAGGTAAATAACATTTGATACATCCATAAAATTGAATACTACTTAACAGCAGATAGAAATCAAGTATAGATATTTACAATGACTTGGACCGATCTTAAAGGAATTACGTTGAGTGAAAGAAGCCCATCTTGCAACGATACATATTGTGTGATTATACTTAGATAATATTCTCAAATGGCAAAATTGTAGTGATCGAGAACAGATAAGTAGTTGTCAGGGTTTGAGGGTTGAGTCCAGGTCTGATTACAAAGGAAAACCAGAGCGTATTGGGGGAACTATTAAGTATTATGATTGTAGTGATGGCTATAGGAAGAATCTATGCAAGTGTTAAAATTAATAGAACTGTAATTCCCCAATCAATTTTTACTGTAAATAAAACAAAAGAATGTTGCAAATTTAATGTTCTATAATGATGTACTCCTAAGAATTGAAAATTCCATAGTAATTTTCATTATGAAAATAATTATAACACTAAACCAGGAACTGTGATTATAATGGTCCCTTCTTGGGAAGGGAAACCCAGAGGCACTGATCCGTCTGCCAGGAGATGTATGGACAAATCAAAATTAAGTGACTACTGCTGAGCATTAAATTTTAAGTTGTATAAGTATGAAAGTAATTTTTTTGAAAATCTAGATTTAATAACTATTAAGAATAAACACAACAGCTTTAATGGAGACTCATTTAGCAACAATGGCCTATGAAAGAAATGTTATATTTTTCTCTATGTATAGGCTTAATGGCTCAGTAGTTGACTAAGGACTTTTCTTTTTTGCTAGAAATATAGGTCTTTCCTGTCCCATTGCCCTGACATTCTTTGGATTGTTGTCCTTGAACTATGGTTTATGGTACAGCAAAAGTGAAAATTTGGTTGCCATCTTGATAATAGAAAAAGGAATGTGAATATCAATCATTTTCCTTTTTCGTGGTTATGATTTAGAACATACACACATTATATGTGCTAATATCATATCACTTCATGTAGCTAAAAGAGAGGCTGGAAATTTTAAACATTAGATTGAAATTCATGTTTGTTGGTGAAGTTAGAATGGGGATCTCTATCTCACCACTCCCATCCACAGCCTAAAAAGGAGGAGGAGGAGGAGGAAGAGGATAAATATTAGTGGGCAATTCATAATTTACCAAAATAAGAAATGAAAATTGAGCTAGAGGAGGATGAAATGTGTTAATCCTGATGGCTTTCAAACACTTCAACCTGGGTACCAATATATATAGTGCAAAGATATTTAATTAGAAAATAGCAACATAACAACTAAGGGTGTAATCCTAGCACTTGGGAGGCTGAGGTGGGAGGATCGCTTGAGGCCTTGAGGCCATGAATTTGAGACCAGTCTAGGCAACATAGCAAGACCCCATGTCTACAAATATTTTTTTAAAAAAAATTAGCTGGGTGTGATGGCACTTGCCTATATAGTCCTAGCTACTTGGGAGGCTTAACCAGAAGGATCACTTGAGGAGGGCAAAAGAGTGAGACCCTGCCTAAAAAATAAAAAAAAAGAAAGGAACTCAACGTATGAAGTGTCTAACACTGCTCATTGTTTTTCTAGGAGCTGTCTCAAATAAAAACAATGTGTCCAGAACTTTGGTCATCTGAAGGTGATCAGATAGCTCTACCCTTTCAAATATAGCATAACTAGAATCTTTTGGAACTACTTTCAGGAAAGATTCTTCAAAGGGGCTCCACTAAGCTAATACCAATTTCCCTCTTTCCACGATGTCTGGACCCTGGTTGGAGTGGCAGTGGATGGAGTGCATGGATAGCTGAAGTTACAATGTTAATTTTGATTCTTGGGATCAGAGCGGTGTGCTCAGGATTCTAAAGAGAAATGGAAGGGAGTCTGGATGCCTGGTGATGTGTGTAGCTGGCTTTTGACCTCTGCCTTTCTTTAATGTGGAAGAATAAAGCCTTTAATTTTGCATAAACAATATTTTTGAGAGGTGTTCTTTGATTCAAGGGTATCATGATCCCTAACTAATACAATATCCCTAACTAATACAATATTCAACCAAATCCTAACAGGAGAGAGAAGAAAAGGATTTGAAAGAATATGGGAGGAAATGCCCTTATGTTTTCTAACAAGGGTATTCATCTCTTTGCTCCAAAGTCCTAAGAAGTAAAGGTAATATATAAAGCAATCAAAGTTAAAATCTACTTCATAAAGTACTAAAGAAACCATGTAAAGTCCTAAAAAGATTATAAATCCTCCAAATTATCAAAAGAAATAAAAAATAAAGAGAAGCAAAAATAAACGTATAAACCCATATGACCAGATTATTACGATTAAACAGGGAGAGAATGTTTCAAAAGAACGTGTTATAGAATTAAGAGTTGATGCTCTTTTCATGATAATATGAAGGTTGACTAAGGATGTAGGCATGGAATGGAGTGTGAGACAGATTTTTCCCCAAGTCATTTTTAATATTCATATTTGAATTTTTCCCAATATTTTAATTTGAAAGGTTTCAAAGTTACAGTTTCATGTATATGGTTCTTCAGGTTCTATGTAACCTGAAGAAAAAACAGGTTATGCATTTTTATCAGGATGTTATTGAATTATTTCTAATAATCCTGGCTTTAAAAAAGTGAATCAAATTTATAAGTTTGGATATAGGGGAAAATGAGTATTTAATATAGAACATACAGAGATAAATACTGCATCAAGAAAATATCCTATTTTTTTATCTTATTTTAATTTTTCTTGTAATAAAAAGTACCTTATTTAATTTCCTATATTTACTATAACATTTTCAAGATATAATATATCAATATATATTTTATATATATATGTAAAGATGTAGACAGACTAAAAATGAATACCTCTGCAGAACCTTGAACATTGAGAACTTGAGAAATGACATGGAAGATGGTTTTTATTTCAACTTTTTTAATTCACTCATTAAACATATTTTGTTGACTAAATAATGATATTCAACTTTTCCTATGTTACTTCTAATTCTTAATTTTACTATAATTTATATATGAAGTATATATAATTTATATATGAAATAATAACACACAGCTTTTACCATCAGGGTATTTAGTACTGAGATCGTGCATAAAACTGTACACATTGAGATAATACAAGCAGAATAAAGTAAATACCCAAGCAATTGTGAGAAATGCATCTCTACCTTTCAGTGAACTATGAAATCCTAAACACTAACTACTAATAGTCAACAATGAAAGAGTTTTACTGAGAAGATGAATTTTTGAACATCTCTGTAGTTACTTAGAGAGCTTCCCCTTGCTAAGGAACCGAGGATGAATATTTCAAGAAATATCATGGATACAGATGTTTTTAGCAATAGTCATAATAATTGAAACCTTTCATTAAAATAGAACTAAAATAATTCATTATCAACCACTCACCAATTATTTTCCAAGAACTTCTTAACACTAGGCCTCTTGTTTTTTTACCCTAAACTATATTTGTTGATTTCATTCCTTCTAGAAATTTCCTTGTTCACAGCTTTAACACAGAGATTCAGCTTATCCTCATGGGGCTCTCTGACCTCTCTGAGGGGCACTACCCTCTTTTTGTGCTCTTTGCCATCACCTATCAAAACCGCTTGGTGGGAAATGGAGCCCTTCCATTGGCCATTGAGACTGAGATTTGCATGCTTCCCATGTATTCCTTTTTGGCAAATTTATCCCTCTTCAAAATATTCTGCCCATCAGGTCCCCAAGATGTCTGAGAATCTCTTGATTGAGGAGCAAAGCATTTCTTTAGTTGCGTGTGCTTTGCAACTGTATTTCTAGGTGGGCCTTGGCTGGGAATGAAGTCTTCTCTCTCACGGTTGTGGCCTGTGACTGGTATGTGGCCATTTACTTCCTCCTTCATTATACCTGGTCATGACCAAGATTCACTCCATCTGTCTGGTTTCTGGGACCTGGCAGCTGGGTTTCTCAATTCCCTCCTCCACATACTGTTCACCTTCTGCCTGTCTTCCTGCAAGCCTAATCAAGCTAACCAGTACTGCTGACACATCCCACCGGTGATAGCCCTGTCGTGTTCATCTACCTACGTGGCAGAGATGCTTGTTTTAGTATTAGGAAGTATCTTGGGAATCAGCACCTGCCTGACCACCTTTATCTCTTACATGTGCATCATCTCCATCATCCTGAAGATACAAGCTCTAGAAGGAAGGCGCCAAAGCCCTTCTCCGTATGTGCTGTGGTCTGTCTGTGCTAGAGCACAGCCATATTTACCTACACGCGCCCCTCCTCCAATCGGCACTCCCCTGCCCGACAGGCTCATCTCTTTGCTATATGGAGTGCTTACCCTGATGTTAAACCCCATCATTTATGACCTGAGAAACATGGAGTTCAAAGGAGTGCTCAGAAAGTTTTGTGTCATAGAACATGTTTACGCAAACAATATTAAATCAGAATGA
>CAUYSK010116974.1:0-51937 GCA_963575035.1 Avahi laniger | reverse complement strand
GGGAGGAGGGGACGGGTATATGTGTACACAAAGAGTGCAATGTGCACCACGCAATGGGATGGACATATTTGAAACCTGGACTGAGGGGGGGAGGGGGGGCAAGGGCAACACACGTAACCTAAACATCTGTACCCTCATATTTTGCTGAAATAAAAAAAAAAAAAGAAGAAGAAAAAAAAAAAAGAAGAAGAAAAAAAAAAAAAGAATATACTAGTACCTGGCCCTCCCTCCAGAGATGCTGATGTAATTGCTCTGGAGTGTAACCTGGCTTTTTTTTTTTTTACAGATAGGGTCTCACTCTGTCACCCAGGCTGGAGTATAGTGGCATGATCATAGCTCACTGCAGCCTTGAACTCCTGGGCTCAAGCGATCCTCCTGCCTCTTCCTCCTGAGTAGTTCGGATTATAGGCCCATGTAACCACGCCCAGCTAATTTTTAAAAATTTTTTGTAGAGATGGAGTCTGTCTATGTTGCCCAGGCTGGTCTTGAACTCCTGGCTTCAAGTGATCCTCCTGCCTCGGCCTCCCAAAGTGCTGGGATCACAGGCATGAGCCACCACACCCAGCCTTCAATCTGGGTTTTAAAAGCTCTTAAGTTCTTCCATGTGAGGATCTGATGCATTAAAATGAACTTTCTCAAAGTGTGTCAGAATTACAGGGGATGGGAGTGTGAGCTGCTTGTTGAAAATATAGATTTCTGAATTGTTTATCAGACTTTTGGAATCAGAATATTTGAAAATATACTTTTTAACCTTTTTAATAACTGCTTAAGTAGATACTCAGTATAATACAATTTCAACATCACTGTATCACATCATTAACAACTTAGTATGAATTTGTTCATTATTTCTTGTGTTTGTAAAGAAGGCCAAGAAAGAGAGTTAATGTAACACTCAAACTAATCTCTATTGGTGAAATTTCAGGAACTTGGGGAGATCTTTTGGAGGATGAGGGGTTCTTTCAGAAGCCCCTGATGTGATTACATTGAGATGACCACAAATTCTTCAAGCCAGAACTCGGACAGTGTTTCCCTTAGTCATTCAGGATGGTGCACACTGTCTCCATGCAGTGGAAAAGCAGCTTATGTCGTAGCTTGGCCAAGCAGCTTATGTCGTAGCTTGGCCAAGCCTCCTTGAGTCATTCTCTTCCTCCCAGGCTGGGGACTGCTGGGAGCTTCTGCCAGGAGATGCTTGGGTTGCATTTGTTTGCACTGCCGAAGTGTCTCCTGGGGATTGCTTTTGTTCAGTTATTACAGAAGCTTGTGTTCAGTGCATTGCTGTTACTCAGGTAGCAGCACAGAGCCACCCTCTCTACCAAAATCAAACTGGCCCATCCTGCGTGGTCTCACATTTTCCTTAGAAATAGTAGTTGCAAGCAATTGGCTCCAGCCACTCCCTAATTTATTATTTTAGGTACAGAGAGCATGTTACACACCCACACCCTGCATGAGTTAGAGTTCAGTGTGGGAGCAGAGGCCGGACTACTCTTCACCAAGAAGTGATGTTGAGAGCAAATTGTGTTAGATTGCTCCTTGAAGTCAGAAGATGCCACTTTCTGTGGCCTTAGGAACTGGATTTACTGGGCTGCTTTTGATCTAAAATCTTGAGATCCTCATTTTCCTCTTTGTCGGCCTCCAGTGACACAATCAGAGTGAGTCAGTCCCCATCATCTGCAGCCACTTATTAATCATGTCCATTGCCAGACAAAGCCTTAAAACAAACGACACATTCATCAAGGGACCACTAACATCATGGAAAGACTACCTGCTTCTCTCAGAGACTCTCCTTTATTATGCAAACAACAGGAGTGTGTGTGTGTGTGTGTGTTTGTAAGATATATGGAGGTTTTAGACATTGTCATTCACCTGCTGGCATGTCAAATATATCAGGTTATTAAGGAGAGAACCAGAAATTGTCCTGGAGTGGCTATAAGAGCACTACACATTCTAAACTGTGCTTTTTTCTCATCTAGATATTTAGCAGCCAGTGTGTTAGGATGTATTAGGCCTCTCTAAGGGCCCAAGTGCAGTTTAAATTGGATGGCCATGTTCTTTGGCATTTACCCAGGGTAATTTTGAGAGTGAAAAGAAGGTGCTCTTAATAATTATCCCAGGACATCAGGCACGCTGGGAAGTAGAGTCTCCTTAGACATATAGACTTGGCACAAGCTACTGTCAAGAAGCTTCTATTCTTGGTTTATTAAAATACCATCATGGCCAGGCACAGTGGCTCACACCTGCAATCTCAGTGCTTTGGGAGGCTGAGGCTGGAGAATTGCTTGAACCCAGGAGTTCGAGACCAGCCTAGGCAACATAGCAAGGTGGAATCTTTGCAAAAAAAAAATTTAGCAGGGCATGGTAGCACATACCTGTAGTCCTAGCCACTTGGGAGGCTGAGGCAGGAGGACCTAGGAGTTCAAGGTTATAGTGAGCTATGAGGACACCACTGCACCGTAGCCTGGGTGAGATCCTGTCTCTATTTAAAAAAATGCCATCAGAAAGAAGTCAGTCAGCATTCTGTTATAGAAGGAATTCCTTCCACTGTATTCATCACGGGTGAGCTCCTATGTCAACTTAAGTGTCCCCAGGGACAGGAAGCTTGACACCACATGCAGCAGCCCATTCTATTGTTGGATGATTTTCACTGTTAGACTGGGATACATTAGGAGACTTTGCCAATATGAGATCTGAAAATATGTTAATAATATGTACAATGAAGCTGTACACATACAGTTTCCTTGGAGAGGGAGAGAGTTGCTATGGTTTGGAGGTTGAGTGGGGTTAATGCCTCCCCTTTGTGAATCCATTTTTGGGGGTTTTGGCCTTGGTGGCCGTCCAAGAAAATCTTCCAGCCTTGATGCTTTTTCACCAAGGGACTCAGGGAAAACTGATGAAACTCCAGGGAGTTCCTCGATGGCAGGTGTGATGGAGAGGGTTTCTGGGGCACTGGAGGCCTCATAACCCCAATTTGGAAAGTAGTTTTGATGCCATGGATTAAAAGAACAAAGGCAAGGATTCAGACCTGGATTTGAGGCTAGGCTCTGCCTCTTGTACAAGATATTTAAGCTCCCTGTGCCTCGGTGGCTCCACCTGCAGAACGGAGATGCCTCTTCCTTCTTGAAGACAATGGGTCCTTACTCAATTAAATTTAGTTGATGTTTGCTTGTAGCTCTGACTCGAACAGTGCAAAAGTAGTTTATGTAACCAAAGCATTTGTACCCTGTAATATTTATTCTGAAATAAAAAAAAATAAATATTTACTGAGCAACAACTCTGTTTTAGATATTCAATAGAAAGGAAAATAAAAATACTCCATGCCTGTAAAAAAAAAAAAAAATTAGCTGGTGATCTATAGCTTCCTCCACACAGAGCTCCTCCCTGCCTCTGTCACATTGGATGCATAGCACCATCTTGGTCCCTCCGAGCACCCAACAAACATCCACAGGAGAGTCCTCAAGGAGCTTTGGATGCACTGTTTTCTGTGTGAGGAATATTCATCTTCATTTTTCTCATCTTTCTTCCTTGGGAAAGCTCCACAGACCCCCCGCCTACGCAGTCACCTCTCCTCTTCAGAGGCCTCCTTTCGGTGTGCAATTTTGACTCACTGGTGGGACCATTTGTTGAGCTTCTGTCCCTCCTCAGACTGTACGGCTGATGAGGGCAGGGGCCACGGCTCTTTGGTTCTCTGCTGTATATCTAGGCCTGGCACAATGTTTGGTATACAGTAGTCACTCAAGAAATGTTTGTTGAACGAATAAATGAATGAATGAGTGAATGGTGGGGACACAGCAATGAATGACACCCTTTCTACCCTCAAGGAAGAGGTAACAGACGAGAGACTGAGAAGAAAACTCACGACTGCAACGGAAAGTCAAAAGTGCTTTGATGGCAGCATACTCAGGGGCTTTCGGGAGGCTCCCTCCATGGACTACAGACTTAGGGTAGTTAAGGAAGGCCAAGACTTGTCACCTTTCCGTGTCTGTCTGAATGGATTGATTATTCAATAGAAGAAAAGAAAAAGAAAAACAGTCAAGACTTAAACAAAAACCCCGACCCAACCACCCTGCGCACTTGAAATGTCATTTAAAACAAAATCTACAGTGGCAACCTGAAATGACAAACACGGGTGCCACTGGAGCGAGCTCGCTGAGCAGACCCGTGTTCTTACGAAGATCCGCTGGCACGGAGCACTCCGGAGAAGACGAATTACCGACGGAAGGTGCTTGCAGGGCCTGGGACCTGACCAAAGGGAGCTGTTCTGTCCTCCCTAAATCTTAGCTACGTCTGGAAAAAATGGACAGTCATCACCCTGGGTTCCTTTGTTTTTGGAAGCCATGTGAACACCAGATTTTTGCTGTTTTTTTTTTAAAACACTGCTTCTTTCCAACAATGAAGGAAACATATACTGATGAACTCCTATTTTCCACTGATGGCTCTTTCTGAGTACTTTCTTTGGAAACCAAAGCCTCCTCAGCCCACATTTACGAGTCATGCAATCCTGGGCCGAAGCATGTCTTCAGAAATCTAAGCCTTGCAGTGGGGGTTTTTATGAGTTATAATATTAGCAGCAGTGACATCTATTTATTTAGTGAATATCTAAATTCATGAGGTATCTTTCTATGGAGAAGATGTATGAACTTACGTTAAAAACAAAACACCTTGCTGGCACTGTCCAGCTCATTGAACTAGACCGTGAAAATGACTGAATAATATTTCAAGATAAAGAGTTCTAGCCAATGTTCTGCCCTTGGGAAGCCTTCCAAGTCTCTTTTCTTAGATACATTAAGGGAATTTTTTCCAAACAGCGCACTCCTAAAACTAACCAATTTTAAATGTTTTACATCTATATTCAAAGAAAAAAAAAGAGTGTCTTGAAAGGATAAACTTTTTATCTTTTACAATGGTTAAAAGCAGTGATTCTCAAAATGTGGTCCCTGAGCCGGCAGCATTGGCTTCATCTGCTCTTGTTAGAAATATACATTCACAGGCTCTCTCAGGCCAACTGAATCAGAATCTTTGGGATGGGTTCAGTAATCTGTGTTTGTTTGTTTATTTATTTATTTATTTTTAGAGACAAGAGTCTTGCTTTGTTGCCCAGGTTGGCGTGCAGTGGCACCATAGCTCACTGTAGCCTCAAACACCTGGGCTCGAGTGATCCTCCTGCCTCAGCCTCTTGAGTAGCTGGGACTACAAGTGTGTGCCATCATGCCCAGCTAATTTTTTAAAAAAATTTTTGTGAAGATAGCATCTCACTATGTTGCCCAGGCTGGTGTTGAACTCCTGGCCTCAAGCGATCCTCCCGCCTTGGCCTCCCAAAGTAGTGGGATTACAGGTGTGAGCCACTGCCCCTGACCTGCAATCCATGTTTTAACAGGCTCTTCCTCCAGATCATTCCGATGCACAGTCAAGTCTGGGAACCACTATTCTGAGGCATAAACACCTCAAAAGGTGTTTGATGCTGTGGACCTCATCTGACATCCGGCATCCTGTTTTGCATAATAACAATGAAAACTAGAGTCCAAGTTCCATAAAGCAGGGGCATTTTTCAGCTCTGTGTCCCCTGCCAGCTCAAACCTGAGCCTATAATGGATACTCAGCAACTCTGTGCAATGAATGAATGAGAAAATAACTGGACAGTGATGTGGGAATTTCAGAGAAATTAAATCTTGTGCATAAAGATTATTTAATGGAGTAGATGAGGAGTGGAATTCAGTGATCAGATTGGGGCTGTGCTAAAATGAAAGGCACAGCCAGATTATGACAAGAAGAGCCCCTAAACCTTGAAAACATAAACATTCTCCTCACATATAAATTTGAAACGTGGAAAAACCATGCGATAAGCTGTAGGAAGCCCAAAGCCCAACACAGATCTGATTTCTCCCTGATAACTATGTCCAAGCTCCTAAAACTGTGAAATATAATTTCTTCATGCGTTTACTGGCCCTTAGCTGGTGCCCTAACCGCGTACCTGGTTTGCCCGTTGGAGATCCTGATGCATGAGTCACACTTGAGCATCATACGCATGCTCTTCCTCTTTTTAAATGATCTCCAGAAGAGAAGAAGTGACATTCCAGACAGCTCCCTTTCTCCTCTTTTGTTTTCAAAGTACAGGTGAGGCTGAGAGAGGCAGGAAAGCTTGAATTACCTGACCGCACTCACATACCCCCATCTCCAAACAAGTGCCCCATGAAGGTGGAACACGTGGTTTTCTGTCTGTCTCCGGTCAGCCAGAGCTCCGTTTCCCTGTGCAGTGTTCTAGATCATCTCATGGGGCCAGGGGGAGATTTGGGAGATGGCCGCAGGTGGCAAGGTGGCGGCTGAGGCTTTGGTTTATGCTTCCTAAATTAGCAGCAATACACGTGCAAAAGTTTATGCTGCCGACTCTGCTTTCTGATTTTCCAGGCTGTGGTCATGAGAATTTGTGAGTATAAGGGATGCTGCCTTGTGTGGCTTGTCTGTAAGAACTCAATCATAAATCCAAAAATAGCATTTTCTCCGAGGTGAGGGATGGAGGGAGAGATGTGGACAATCTAGGGCCTTCTCTTTGGAGACCTGGGTTTCCGCCCACTGTAAACTTTAACAAAGGGGCTTGCTGGTGTCATTCTCCACAAGGCGGGACAATTTGTCATCATGGTCAGCAGTAGGTTCCTCGGAGGAGAAAATGGAATGTGCCGCTTTGGGCACCGGGAGTGTGAACATGCACGTGCATGGCCAAGCCCCTCATGGGGCAGGCAGGTGATTTCGAAGCCTGGTCAATATTGGTTTCAGTGTTGTATTATTAACTGAATTGTTGTTCAGCATCTTTAGCCAACTCCTTTGACACTAAGGGGCTTTGGTGGCATCACCTTTGGGGATGCATTGATAATCCTTTTAAAATGCAAGAACTTTGATGGCCAGATCATTACTGTAGAAGATGGAGATCTTAGATTGCTTGTAAGGGTGGCTTTACTGTTCCACTAACCCGCTGAGAGGCTGTGACCAAGTCATCACTGCAGCTTGGCCTTGAGATTTAGACTTGGAGACCAAATGCCCTGTGTCTATTTCAATATCTTCTAGAGGAAATTGTTAACTGGTTATAAAGTGGTTATAAGATCAAGGACACACTCTTTTAAAACTGGGACTCCAGCTACAATAACCAAAAGACAAAATAGGTTCTGGCTCCTCTCAGAGTCCCTGACCCCTAAGAAATTCATGGCAGCTTCCTGCATCAGTAATAGACTCGGGTGCAGTGGGAGGGGACAGTGGGACCTGCAGAAGGTCTCGGTGGCTAAATGAGGATAGATTGTGGAAACTAAAGGAGAAATTCCAGCTTCCTAAGGGATAAGATCAAACAGCTAGAGAGACAAGACAAACTATGTGTAATACAGGTTTCTTGGAGATACTCAGTGCTATCAAAAGGAGAGATACCAGTATTCCCGCGGGAGGGTTATTATGTTTGAGTTTTTACATGTATATATACTTCTGCATTCTACTTGCAGGTTCTCAGAGTTTTCCTTCTATTTTTTAAATTGTGGTAAAATACAATAAGATTTTCCATTTTAGCCATTTGCAAGGGTACAATTCGGTGGCATTAAGTACATTCACATCGTACAACTGTCACCACCACGCATCTCCAGAACTCTTTTCATCTTGCAAAACAGAAACCCTGTACCCATCAGCAATAACTCTCCCCTTCCCCCTCCCCCCAGGCCCTGGAAACTACCATTCTACCTTCTGTCTCTATGAATTTGACTACTCTAGGTACCTCATATGAGTAGATTCGTACAATATTTGCCCTTTTGTATCTGGCTTATTTCACTGAGCATAGTGCCCTCAAGGTTCATCCATGTTATAGAATGTACCAGAATTTCTTCCCTTTTTAAGGCTGAATAACATTCCATTGTATGTAAGTGCCACATTTTGTTTATCTGTTCGTCTGTCGACAGACACTTGTGTTCCTTCCCCCCACCCCCATTGGCTATGTAAATAAAGCTGCTATGAACATAGGTATACAAGTATCTGTTTGAGTCCCAGCTTTCAATTTTAGTTTTGCCTTTGATATAATTTAAGAGCTGGCAAGATTTGAGAAGTCAAAGATGGCCATAAATTTAGTCCTTGGTGACAGTGAGTGGCAACTGCTGACCTGACAGTGCTACAGAAGATTTCTCATCTTATAAACCTAATTAAATTAAAAATCCAGTTGGCCAAATCCGCATGCACTTAAGCCAGACAATTTCTTAAAAAGCTAATTAGCTGCAAACTTGAGAGCTCCACCAGCAGATGGAACGTTTTTCTCTAGATTTTTCAATCATTAGGCAAGAAAGGTCTTCCAACCTTTAGACCTCAAATGAAAGATTTTTATCTTGCTTGTGAACGTATCCATTTTAATGTCATTGGTGAAAATATGCTCAAAGCAACCTTTTAAGTTTTATGATGCAATGATGTAAGATTTTGCTGTCATTAAACCTCAACTCCCAGGAAGGACACAGGCTTTAAGGAAAACTCTCTGACTTACTGTTGCAATTACTTTCCCTCCTTTTCAGGTTCTTATTTCAGTTATAATAAATAAGGGCCCATGAGGAAGACATTTAATGTTTCTGTATTTTTAATTTGGGCCAAATGAGATAAGCACCATCAACAAATCCAAGATGTGAGCCAGCACCCCTGTGACGATTGGGGAATGCTAACCTTCAGAAGTTCAGGGTAACTCCGGCCCTAGAGTTATGTCAACATGAGCCCTCGGAAGGGAAGAGATTAGGCAATTAGCTCAGATTCTTCTTTGGGGAACATTAGAAAAAACAAGAAGAATTCAGACTCTCCATGTCTATCTGTATTAGTCAAATTCTCCTCTGCTCTCCCCTCCCAAAGCCCATTATTGTATGTAATTTTGCCTATATACCCGCCGATACAAGATTTATAATGCACTTGTTCCTTATAGCTTACACTAGGAGGCAGCCCTGTTGTTTTCCAGAGCTTCATTTTTATCTACAGTCATTTTGAAATGACTCGATTTGAAAATGGACAGAGACACATTGCTGGGCAGGGAGTTGGTTAATAAATATTGATAGAGACCCAGACTTTGCGATTAGAGGAGTAACAGTTTGTCTCTGTGTCCCTTGTCCCTTGTATGTGTACATAAACACGTATACATATATATTCACTTATTATCGATACATCGATCTTTGTATTATTTTGTGTCTGTGTCTCACCTCCTCAAGACAGGTACTTCACTTTGTTTTCACAGATTTCTAGCCCTGATCCAAATCTAAATTCTATGCTTCTTCACAGAACGCCCCTATATCCACTGCCTCAGCTGAACCTGCTTTCCTAGAGCTGTAGTTTCCCCCACTTTCCTTTCTGGGTGTTGCTTTTCTTCATAACCCAGGGACGCTGGACACTCTGGCCCTCCATGCCCCTCTGTTCTCGTACAAACCTTTTCTCGCGAGGCTCCCGCCATCCACTAAACCCTCCCGGTGTCTGCCCTCCCCCGTGCTGTCCCATACCTGCCTCCCGGCCCTTCCTGCCACTCAGCGATGGCTCCTGTCCTCAACTTCAGCTCCCACCACTCCCTTCCGGTCTGTGCACGTGGCTCTCCTGGCTGTCCCTGTGTGTATGTCTCAGACCCTCGACCTCATCCACTACGATGCTCTTCATCCCCCATCACTGGATCCTGCCATCGCCTGGAACTACTTCTCACCTCTATCCGAGGTTTCAAGCTCCAGGGTCTCACCCAGTGAGAACAATCCGTGTTCTTCCAACTCTTTTGCTTTCACTACACTCAGTCTCCAAACTCATTCTCCAACCTTTCCTCCAAATAGTCACTGATATAACAAATACTGCCTGAGACACTCTGCTAGCCTCTGGGAATTTAGCGATGACTGAAAATGGACACACACCCTACCTTCATAGAGCTTGCAGCCCAGCAAAGGAGAGATAATTGGTCAAATGATTGCACAAAGAAATGTAAAATTGCTGCCGCGCTGACTGCTGCAAAGGACAGACTACACTCGTGGGCAGGGCAGTGGTAGTGGAGCTGCCTTCTGAAGCATGGGTAGTCAAAGAGAGGAGGTAAGTCTTCTGGGAGGAAGGAAGAGTCTATGCAAAGCCCCTGTGGTAGTTTGGGGTGGGAGGAGGCAAATGGTGAATGAGAACTGGGCCTTTGGCATACTGGATTCTAGCGAGAGAAGATGTGGGAGATAAAGCCAGAGGAAGAAAGGACTGGAGTTTTCAGGGTCTTGTTGACTCTGTCAGGGATTTTTCCTTTATGCCAAAAGCTGTGGAAAGCCATCTGAAATAACTTAAGGAGGGGTCTTCTTCAATTTATATGTGCATCTTAAAAATCTAGTCTATTCTACTCTGAGTATGGCTTCATAGTATTGCATTTTTGGAAGTAAGTACCAGATCCCAATGCCTGTAAAATCCTAGACATATTTACTAGGCTTCCTTACATGTGAATAAACCACTCTTATTTTTATCTGAAAGTCCCATGCATTTTATTTTAATGCTAATATTCCAAATACCAACTACTGAAAACACCTCTTTCTTCTCCCTTTCTTTTTTCTTGAATACATCTCTACTCACTCCATTGTTTATTCTTGGTTTCCAGTGAATCAATTTACGGCATTTTTGTGTACGTACTTCCATAAGTCAAATATAATGTTCCAGAATGCTAGATTAAGAATTTAGGGGACTTATGGATATTTATATGGCACTGTTAAAATATTGGTTTTATACTTTACAAATCTTTTTTATTTAAGATAACAAAAATACTTTTTGGTAGCAAGATGATATCTTCTATTGAGAACCATTAATGATTTAGGAATGAGAAAAACATATTAACTATACTTGCTAGATTGTGAAGAAAAAAAAATCTTTTCCCTTTTCCCTAAAGAAAACCTGTGACTCAGAGCGTGAACATTCTAGAGACAAGATCTGTGAAACATGGGCTTTTCAAGGACTCACAGAAGCAAGGTGGGGGGCCTGGGTCAGACCACCACTCAACTCTTTGTAGCGATAGCAGAGCTGAGACCCAGTGTCAGGGGAGAGCTGATCATTGGCCCCTCTAAGTTGTGTTTTGCTTTGTTTCAGTCTTGTGGGGTGACATGCTGCATGAAGAATTGATTGTGCTGCTGGAAACACAAACTATGATTTGAGCGTCCATGGAATTTTCTCGTGCGATTTTATGAAACAAGCCTCTTGGATACAGACCTAGGGACGGGTGTATTGTCATCATGCTGAATTATGCGTACATGGTAGACAGTTGGCATAAAGGAGTGCTGCTACCTTTTGAAGCCAAGAGTTTTTAGCTCTTTTACTGTGTGCAATAACCTACCAAGGTCCTCACCTAATAATCCTCTGTCTCAGTTCCACCATTTCACAGGTTGCAAAACCGAGTCCTGGAGAGATTAAGTGATGTGCTTAAGAGCAAACTGTTTATTGGGGCAGAGTGGAGGTTCAAACCCAGGCCTCCTGACTTGGAGTCCTGTGCTCCTCCTGCCACACGTCAGCCATACTATGGACCTGGTGTCTGTCCTCCCCCAGAACCGCCAGGTGGACTTGGCATGTCAGGAATTCTTTCCTGTTCCTTGGTTTTCCATTCTTCCCTCTCTCTCCCCCTTCCACTTTGTGAATATACAGTGTGTGCAGTGTTAGTTCTATACCTGACCCAATCCTTCCTCTGATATTCCAGAAGTATCTGTTTATACATGTAGCATTTCTTAAATTCACAAGGGACTCCCGTGTAATTAAAACTTCTAGATTCCACGGTCCTTGAGGGCAGAGGCTAGGCCTGACTTAGCTATTGTATTTGAGCTTTGCATTTCCCTGTCTCTCACTCCTAGCAGTTCAATAAATGTTTGTTGGCATTGTTAAATCCACCAGACCAAACATTTTAAGTTTGATGTTCCAATGATATTATCTCTCAGAAATAAAATGCCCCCAGATTGTTTTGTCTTGAGAGTTCTCATGTCTATTTTTTTATATAGTGAATTTTATTGTATATAAATTATGCTTCAATTTAAAAAGTCCTGTGCCTTTAAGATCACATATGAAAAATTGTCCATTTTCTGTGAAGGGTCTCTGCTGCCCAGTAGATGGCTGAGCCCTGATCAAACATGTAGAATCATCAATTAGGGTCATTTGTTCTGCTGTGAGCGGAGGAGAATGTGTAAAACCTGCTCAGGAGAGAATTAATTCATCCTCTTCTCTGTACTTTTTCGAGTACGCCGAACAGGATTCTCTAAGCCTGCAGGCCTCCTACATATGTTCTAATGGGCTAATTGGTCAGGCGACATTTGTAAATTAATCTCTGGCTTGAGCTAAGTGGTTTCCCCTAATGGCTTTAATTCAGTGACTCCCATTCTCGGCCACATGTCAGACTCACTGGAGGAGCTTGTTAAAAAGAGGCGCCCAGGTTGCCCCGTCCCCAGCTCGTGGTTCTCTGGTCCCGGGTGGGATGAGGGCATCTCTGCTTTTTAAGGAAAGCTCCTCAGGTGATAGGAGCCTGGCGGTAGTCCCCTTCGTGGGCCTCGGCGCCACACCCGTCTCCTGAGGCCCACACGGCCTCCCGTGCCCACTGGCAGCACATGGGCCTACACCCCGCGACGCCAGTCCAGGTTCAAGGACAGGCGGCGTCTCTGACGCACCAGCTTTTCTGCTTCAGTCACCTCTGTGTTCACGTCGCTGAGTCTGCCCTTTCCTTGAAGAGCTCCCGTAACCTGAGGGGGAATATGCCCTGCCTGGCCATCCTGTTTTCCAGTTTCATGAACTTTCTGAGACATTCGAAAGATCTTCATGGCCTGCCGGAATTTCCTTCTAGGAAGTTGGCTGTGAACCGCACCTCGCTACTCTCCATCTGTCACCAGAGTCCTCTTCGTGTCCGGGGCTGGGGACAGACTTTGGTTTTTTGTCTTTGAATACACTGTGTGTCTGTGTTCCTGGTATTCTTTTGTGCAAATACATGTTTGATCTTGGAGTTTTGAAAACGGATGACTCCAAGCACCATTAATGACGTTCATCAAGTTGCTTTTGGTTTTTTAGGAATCTGACATAGTACTCAACTTCACCACACCGTGTGTGGGTGTTTTCAGTAAATCTAAGGATATGGCCACGAGTGCTGTCCAAAGAAGCCAGCGTGATTTGGGGAGCCCGGCCTGTGGGAAGCTGGGGAAGCTGGACAGGCTCCGGTGAAAATGAGCAGCAGTCGTGCCCTAGGAGGCAGCGCTCAAGTCATCTCTTATGTCAGACTGCTGTCCTCAAGTTCCCACACAGGACAGGGCTTTGTGAAGTACTTGCTGGTTCTAAGGATGATTCTCGGCTGCTGGAGGGCAGGTGCGCCCTCTCTCTCAGACACACACGGCTTGGGGGATTGTGCTTTCCTGCCTCATCTCACCGTGTCCCTGGGGCTTCAGTCCTCTTTGTCCCTGGGACTGTAGAAGCACACAGAAGGATTCCCGCTGGCCCTGCCCCTTCCTGGAGGGATATTAGTTAGAGTAGCTGTAACATGCAGATAGGATACTTTGAGAAAGAAGAGGTTATTGAGACAAGAGCTCTCAGTTTCTCCCTTTTCTCGCTGCTTCTCCGTTTATTAGTGATGTGCCCAGGCAATAGCTTATTATGTAATGGCTATACCTATCCTATAGGATTTATCACTAATTACATAATATTAATGGTATAGGATTCATCTATGTAAGGACTACTCCATAAAAGAGCTTATTTTATGACTGCCAGTGGATTTCCTTCTTTTGTTTTTCTTGGGCCTTGTGCATAGCATATGTTAAATAAATACTTGACTATTTGGGGGCCCTTTATAACATTACCATTACCATTTAGGCTAAAATCCAATCATTTTGTGTTCTCAGGCTATTTTTCATATTTGGAGTGGGGTTCTCAGACAATGGGGGATTTGTTAGAGAGATAGAGATAGGAAGAGAGAGAGAGAGAAGACATAAGAACTTCTGAGGTGCTTTGTGAGGGCCCTATAGAAGACAAGTCTCTGCTGGGTTTCTGTTTTCATGGCCGCCTCCAAAGAGTTGGTGTGTTTTCTGCAGCACCTGGATCTAGGCTGACAATGTCATCAAGCCTGGCAGGACAAAGAGGCATTTAGCAAGTTTAAAGATTACATGCCCAGTAATCTTTAAACTTGGAGCAGGTCCTCTCCCCACAGAGCATTTCATGCATGGAGGCAGGTGAGGTGGATCCTGGTGGGTGGGGTACTTTGGCTCATCCTGTACCTCGCTGAAAGAAAGCTGAACACGTGGACCCAAGCATGGGTCCACTCAACAAAATCTTCAGTCCCTGGGAATTGCAGAGGTCATTTCCCCCCTGGCTTTCTTCCCTCTCTTGTGCTATCAGAGAGATGCTGACATTTGAGCTTCCATCTTAAGAGGGCAGCAGGATTCCTTCCCTCCTCCTGTCACTGGCTGATTTGCCTAAATAAGGAAGGTATTAGTCCCCATCACAGATGCCAAGTGGAGGCAGCTGGGACAAATTAGTGTCAGCTACCCTGTCTGGCCATCCTGATGCCGGGAAATCATTGCCATTGCAGGAGAGCTTAGATTTTGAGTTCTTTACACAATGATGTAGATGCCATTAGGGAGGACTTCTTTCTTGTCCTTTCCTGCAACCATGGCTTTTAGTGGCATAGGCCTACATAGCCAGCTCTGACAGATGCCCAGCGTCCGCAGGCACACACGCAGGGATCCAAATGGACAGGGATTAGTCTGGGATCAGCTGTTTATGAATGAAGACGAAGCCCTTCCCCTCTGTCCTGGCCACACCCCTTCTCTTTGCAGCTTTTTGAGAATGAGGTCAGGGCCAGGATCTAACTGCTTATGTCTCAGAAATAGCAGCACAGATCAAAATTAATCTTAAGCTGTTTGTTTTCCTGCCTCCTTCTGATAATAGAGGAAAAAGCAGAGGCCTGTGCATGTTTTGTTTGCTTGTTTTTGTGTCTGCCTTTGCAAGGAACAAGTGAATGAATGTGTGTGTGGGGAGAGACCGAGGTGAGCCAGCCAAGAGGGATTAGTGCTGGGTAGATGATGATTACTGACAGACTACAGGAGTTTCCTTGGATTCAACTGGAGCATGTTTTAGTTTTTAAAACAAAATGGAAGAATAAAATAAACCGCAGAGCATTGTTTTAACACTCCCTTTCATAAGCAGATTTTATCAGTTGCTATGAAACTGAGTATTCCTTTTACAATGCCCAGTTGTTTTGACTGTCATTTTCTGGACCACGTAGCCCACTATCTGTCCCTGGTAGCCCCACGGAGTTTTGCAATGTTTTAAATGAGTATCTTATGCTGGCCGGGCATGGTGCTCACGCCTGTAATCCCAGCACTTGGGGAGGCTCAGGTGGGAGGATCACTTGAGCCCAGGAGTTCCAGACCAGCTTGGACAACATAGGGAGACCCCATCTCTGTTAAATAAATAGATAGATAGATAGATAGATAGATAGATAGTATTTCATGCAGATTTCATTTTCCATCAGCCACTTTGGCACACACACAAAATACAGATATGCGTGTCTGTGATTGTGCCTCTTTCTTTGTCTTATACACCGACCCTCTTCGCACACACACAGCTTGACCATGCCTAGTCTTTGCATAAATTGGGATTCATCTGTACCCACCAGCTAACGCATCAGGGATGTCAGTGTGTGTATGCTCTGAGGAGACTGACACGTCCAGCCCTTCAGTCTGCAGTCTCTTTAGGACATCAGCATATCTTAAAGGTCTTCGTTGACCCAGCCGGAAGACATTGTGTATAGAGGGGTGTTTACTTTTTGTTCCTCAGGCGAAATTGTTGGCAGATAGCCTCTTTTTAATTTTTACTCTCCTTTGGTTGCATTAACAGTCTTCTCTGTGAAAGATTAAGTAAACAAATTAGAATGTTCAGTGAGGACAGAAGTGTCAGCGTCAGCCTAATCTGCTACATATTCGTCTGATGGACCTTAGTGTGACAGGTGTCTACTGAAGGAGATGCCAAAACTGTCCTCTATCAATGGCAATTAATTTGAATGAAGAGTGTAAAGAAGGACGAGGATTGTCACATAACTGGCCTAATGGATTACCTAATTTGACTTCCTGCACCTAAACTATTTTCCTAACTACTTCAGAAGTATTACAGCCACACAGAGATAGAGTATACATGCAGTAATATATCTGTAGCTGCATACACAGATATATATACACACACACACACATAAGGACATTTTTACAAGCAAATTTGTGCTTTTCAAGTTGGTATTTCTTGTCTAGAGACAGAAAGTAGATGAGAGGTTGTCTGGGGCTAGGAGACAGGAATCGGGATTAATCGAACAGGCACGAGGGAGCTTATCGGGATGATGATAATGTTCTGAAATGATAACGGGGATGGTTGGAGAACTTGGTGAATTTACTAATAGTCATTGATGAATTATATACTTAAAACGGGTGAATATTATGATATATAAATTATACCTCAATAAAGCAGTTGCAATCGATATCCCCATATTTGAGAGCATTTAGGTCCTACGTTACATACAATATGAAAAATTTTATCAGCCCAAATTTTTATCGGCTTCATTCACAGAGAAGCTGGACCTTGAGATCTCAGGGCCAGATAAAAACCCAATGCCGTGAGATATAAAAGTCTGCCCTGACACCTATTGGCAAGGGGCGAGGTTGCTGCCCACCACCGAGGAAGGAGCCAACATCGAGGGCACATGTAGGGGCAGCGAGGGGTGAGATTTCCAAGCAGGTCCCCAACAGCGATTGAAACGGTATTTCAGAGGTGCTGCTGCATGTGTCAAAACACCCAAACATCCTCACGTCCAGCTCTTAGGTGATGGCATTCTTCTCTTCTTTTGCAGGTTGTCTTGGTCTTTGCTCTCAGCATCGGTGCACTTGTAATATACTTCATAGATTCGTCAAAGTGAGTATTCAATACGTTGTCTTGCCTTTTTTCCAAAACAATTGTTAGCCTTTACATTGATGAATGTATTTACCTTAACACCAACCCTTACAAGAGCCTCCTGAGTGTTGAAGACTTTTGGAGGAAGGCAGGGCTGTTCTGTGCTGATTTTCTGAATGGGAAAGAAAGCTCTCAGAAGGAAGGCTACTTTCATTCTGCAGGCCGAGAGAAGGGAGGCGTCTGGGGTCAAACCTCCTTGCTGGGCGTTATTTATTTTTTTATAACTATTTCTTGATGAAATTCTTGCACTGAAGATGTCAAGAACTTAAGAGGGCTTGTTGGGAATTTGCAACCTCTGAGAAGGTTGACAGTGTCCACCAGATGAGAATCCAAGCTGTTCATTCTTGCCATGGTTGTAAGATCCTTTTCTCATTTGGGTTTCCAATGCTTTGATCTTATTGGAGGTGAGATTAAAAAGCATGGTGCTTTCCTTTTACCTGCCAACCAAATATGCTGCTGAAGCATCACACACTGGTGCTTCTTGACTTGTGAAGGTAAGGAGATGCGATGGAGGAGTTCATGATGACTCCCAGAGGGGAAGGCCCATGGCCATCTGAAAAGTCCTAGAGCGGACACTCTTGCAGACCCCTTGGGTGCCAGCTGAGGGAACTGGTGCTTCAGGGTAAGCCTGGGTGACAGATGGTAAAGATCTTGCAGGAGGAAGAGACAACAGACCAGGCTGCTAAGTGGCAGCCAGATATGCCCCGTTTCCTGCAGGTGCCACCCCTGGGGGCTTCATTGTTCCAACTATTCTATTGTAATCTTGAAATTGACGGCATCTGGGAGACAAGGGGAGCTGGAGTCTGACTCCTTTTCTGTTGAGACATGAGCTTGGCAACTCTGGCAACAGTGGCCTTGAGCTTGTTCCCTCCTTGTCCACTGTGAGAGTGATTTTAACTTCTTCAACTCTATCCTGGATACTGGACTTTGATCCTAGGAAGTCTGCTTGGTGTTCCTGTTGGCTCAGACCGCAGTGTGCCTGAATTCTGAGCTTAGTTTTCTGGGGCTCAGAATGGTAGTAATTTCATGCACACCTAAACTCTGAATTTCTCAGAGCCATCTGGTCACCAGCCAAAGGATTCTGTGCATTTGGGTGCAGAGGCCAAAATGGCATGTCAGAGAAAATAAAGAAAACATCTCCTCTAATAACCTGTCTCTGGGAATCAGCCAACTTAGAGAATATCCGCGGTCCTTCAGCCTGTCCCCACACACAAGGCTGGGCTCCTCAGGAAACAAGGCTCCACGTGCTCCGTCAGCTCTCCCTAGCCAACAAAGAGAAGAACTTTTTTAAGTGTGGAAGGCTCCAATTACCATGTCACTGAAGGTAAGCCCTTCTAAATACTTACTCTTAATGAGTCTGGATCATATTTGAATTGAGCTGAAGATCTTCTAAAGCCCCTGGTCTAATTTTTCCAATCTCTCTCCAGGAGTGTTCTTGCATGTCGTGGGGTGCAGACCCTGCCAACTTCTATGCTGGGGCTCAGGAAAAAGGTTCAGGCATGTAGCCTTTGCCCCAGAGAGAGCAAAACCTATGTGGAGGTGAGTGTGGCGATGGGTTAGGAGGACAGATGCCCTGGCCAGCACCTTCCTGCACTTTGCCTACCTTTTGGCTCCTCTGTATTTCTCAGAAATAAAATGCTTTTTAGATGGCTTTGGATGATGTCCTTTTTTATAGTGTCTACTGTGACGCACCCTTTTGCTGAGTAGATCCTGGTGTTCTCTGTCTCCGTGTGAGAGCACGGGAGGGATGCGATTCCCCAACACAGGCCTCTTCCCCGGATGCCCTGCACCGCCTCAGTGTCCTTGGCTTTGATTTTGATTCTGCTTAACCTTGGGGACACTGACGCTGGGAGTCTTCTCTGATTCTGGTTTCGTTTATGGGCTTGCAAAGAGTCTATTCCAAGGATGGACCTTCAGTCCTGTCCTCAGCTTTCCCTAGCAAAAATACCAGTAAGCTTAGAAACAGAATTGGTCCCCACTCTTCCTGAGGACTGTTCTCGCCTCATCCTCGCTTCAGCCTTGCTCTCTTCTCTGTCTCTGAACTCTGTGGTTTGGCACAGCAAAGCTTTGTGTGTAAGGAGACCCCATGGTGGTTTGTGTAGCCCTTTCAGCTCTTCATTTGCATCATTTCATTAGGTCCCGAGACCACAGCCCAAAATTCTGTCCTGGGTGGGCCGGATCAACAGAGTCAATACAAGGAGTCTTGCGTCTTCCGGGGAGGGTCAGCAGCGTCCTCCAATTAAGTATGGGGTAGAATTAAGAATTCTGCAATCTATAAAGTCACCAGTATGGTAAATCCACAGTTTCCCAGGAATAAAACAAAATGAAACCTACTGAACAAATTATAATCAAGATTAGTGAACAAAATAAGATGAAGTTTTATCCACACATAAGATACGAACAGAAAGAGGGTAAAAAAGTAGCATGTAAAATTCTTAAATTTCCTTTTTTCTTTTTTTACCATTTAAAATTGTCACTGGTTTTACATAGTCAAGGTTTGGCTGGCCATCTGGGCATCTTGGAAAGATAGCTTTAAACTTCTCTTGGAAGCTGTACTAAATCAACACCCTGGAAAAAGTAGCCAGTATTCTCTGAAATTTAGTTAGTATTTAAACCCTTCAAATAAATGAATCAGGAGACAACCTATAGGTTGAGTCAACCCATGAGTGACCCTAATTGGGCAGATGCTGTCCATGAAATGGCCTGTCCTGGTGAATTTGAACCAGAGCTGGCCTCCCCAAAACGAAGGGGGGAATAGCCCATTAGCACAAGTTCAAGATTCAGGGCTCTCTGCACCCTTTGGAAAGTGCGAGGTGTGCAGATTAATGCCTGCAACGGGCTCTGGTGGCCTGCTCTGCCAGCCCCGTCCCAAGGCAGGCCAGCCCAGGTCGTGCAAGTGCACAAGCAGGTCAGGTGCTTATTCCACCTCTGAGCATCGGCGGAGGATTAGGCCGTTCCGATAAATGTCATAATTGGTGAGTTTATGATCTTTTTAACCTTTCAAAGCTCATTTTACTATCAAGAGACGCTGGTTAAATCACTTCCAAGGTCATCTTCTCCTGCACATCTTTTCAGTTGTTAGACCAAAATAGATCTCTGCATGGGTCTTTTTCATTCACGGGTTTGAGAAGCCCTTCTTTGGGCCTGGTCTTAATTTTCCTAGAGTGATTGCGAGTGAAAAATCATTTGTGTAGCCTCAAGTGGTTACTATCTAGCTACGACAGATTGTCCTCGGCGCTCCAGGAGTTGAAAGCGAAAGAGAATTACATCAAACTGTATTAAAATTATGCTTCATCATCCCAGCAGTAGACTCTCCAGAAACACCCAAGCAGAAGGAGATGTCTCTCTCTGGACCTAGTCTTTGGCTAGACATAATGTCAGTGACTTAGCAAACACGGAGAAGCACTGAGCCCCCCACATACCACACCACAATCCCTCCCCCGAAAGATATCCTCCAATTAGCCACACAAGACTAACAGTATCCAAAAAACTCCCTTTCCTTTTCATTCTTTTTAAAAGGCCTCCTGCCCAATTTATGTCACACATCACTATAGCTCCCAATTCTGAAGTCTCCCAGTGCCTACGCCGACCCTCTCATCCCACACACCCCGATCCCTGTAAAGCAAAGATTTTTAAAATATTGTACAACCAAGTCGAAAGTGCCTGCAGACGCCCTATGGGTGCTAATGTCACCTTAGCTGCTTCTATCCTTGTCTATTTCCTCCCTCTGACACAAGAACAGTAGTTCTTATCTAATAGATAAGGAAAAAAAATGAAAACAAAGACTCAGGGTGTCAGCATGAGGGCAAGATTCGTGGATTGCATAATGCAGCCCTCCCTGTTGCATCCAGAATTTTAAGAGAAAGTTGGAAGAGAAGGAGGCTCAGAGCTCTGGGTCTGCATTTTTTCCAGGGGCACCCTGGGAAAGGATGACTCACACGCGTGAAGATATATATTCCTTTGATTCATGTTTAAATGCTGCTACTTCTTATGCTACGGTTATGTGGATTATGAATATTTAATGCTGCGTAGACTGAAAATGAAGGTCAAGTCCTGCTCACTGGTGACTTCAAGGCAGGCTCTTGTCTCTCAAAGGGAAGCTACCTGCTGTTAGCAGAGTAAAGCTGAAAGGTTATACGTTGTTAAATTTTTCCTTAATGACTTTATCTGCTCCAAGATGGCTGGTGCACAGTGGGGGCGCCTGCTGAT
This sequence comes from Avahi laniger, assembly GCA_963575035.1. Lineage (NCBI taxonomy): Eukaryota > Metazoa > Chordata > Mammalia > Primates > Indriidae > Avahi > Avahi laniger. The sequence continues at coordinate 30,799 of CAUYSK010116974.1, read as the reverse complement.
TGTTCCACTCTTTGCTCTTGGCTTCTGGTATCTGCGCTGCTTTTTGGGGTCTCTGGGCATCAGGGAGGAGGAGGAGAAAGCAGCTCACATTTTGTAGAGCACCTAACCCAAGGGCCTGATTGCCAGGGCAACAATGGGGTTATGTTTGAAAAATGGCCTCTTCCCAGTCTTTTTAAATTTTGTTTTTGTATTCATTCACTCATTCATTTTGCATTCATTCATTCACTTAAAACATCTTTAAATGTGATAACGCTGACTGTTTTCTTGGTGGCAAAATTGCTTATGGTTAGGTATGGTTGAGCAAAACTATCTTTAAGATTGCGTTAGGAATTGACCAGATTGTTTTCATAGTCTCTGAAATAAACTGGCACCGTTGATGTAACAGAGGTACCCAGAGCTTTAGCAGAGCCGGTTAGTTGCCCAACAGTTTCACTAGCGCCAGTCTTTGCACCGCCTGGCTTCTCATCCCTCACCCTAGAAATGCTCTTTCAAAGGGGAAGAGAGGGCAGGTGGTTAGAAGGAACTAATAATATTTGCTGATTATGTGCTGTCTGTGAGCTGTAGTGCCAGGCATGCAATCTCGCTGAATTCCCCTAACGACTTCTTCAGGTAAGCATCCCCATTCCTGCTTTACAGACGGGGAGGCGAAGCTGCAGGCTTGGCCCGAGCCACGTAGCCAGTGAGCGGTGGAGCCAGCATTTGATTCCAGCCTGGCTCCTTCTAAAGCCATCGCTCTCCCAAGTGTCAAGAAGTGAAATTCCAGATTGTGGCAGTAACTGAAGGGGTTTAGTGAGATGTTGCAAGAATGGGAGGTCGCATGGCCTCATCCCGCCAGCGCATCAGTCTTGTTTCCTCTCCTGTCCTCCCTCTCCCCTTTTCTCACGCTGGGAGCCAAGTCTGTAGTCGGAGGTGCCCGGGAGGCTCCTACCACGGGCTTTCCCCCTAAGACACGGCCCTGGGTCGTGTGCCGGTTGATGTCTGCTTGGGCCTTGATGCATTCCTTCCTAATAATGGCTTAGTGAGACCCACTTCTCTTCTATCTCAGTGGAGCGGCAGCATTTTGTGGTGCGTACAGTCGAGTGAGCAAAGAACAAGGATGGTTGATTGTTCCCCACAGGCTTCTCCCACCTGGGAGATTCTGTCTAAGTAGAAAGACCCTTTGGTCTCCCCATCCTTACCTAGTTCCCAGTGCCTGTCGTTTGGCACACTGAAGTAGATAATTACAGATGCCCTGTTTCCCCAGGAGATAAATTCTTTTATCTCTTCAGAGAGTTATGGAATTAGTTTATTGTTGTTTTGCATTAGGTTGTACGATATTTATGTGCCTAGAAAATTAGTATTCTCAAACTAATAGATTTTAGGAAAATTGGGCCCAAAAGAGATTTATATGGAGATCTTAAGAAATGACATAAGATACCTGGCTTCCTTCTCCAGCCTTGTTCTGACTGTGCACAGGTGTTGACCTGGTGCCTCTCATGTGCCCACCTCACAGCAGGCACCTGGCAGGACTGAGGACAGCATAGATCCCATCAGTGACAGTGCATCGTAAACTGTAAAGTACTGTGCACACTAGCTTTCACTGTCACCGTTAGTACTCCCCACCTCACAGCAGGGCCAGCTGGGCAGCCTGTGGCATAGAGAGGGAAGCTCACCAGCTGGGAAGCTCCGTGCCCAGTTCCTTTACGGAACATGACCTTTCTAGGTAGTGCTCTGGAAAATGAGCCCCAGTTCTCCGCCTCGGTGCCCTTTTCGAGAAGTCAAGGCATGCATTTAACCTTTGTTGAAGAAGTCAACACACATCACTGCGTGTGCAAAGCATCTCCCTATTTCCTTTTTTTTCTTTTTAAATACTCCCCCCAGTTTTCTCCACCCCTCAGTGACATTTTTATTGCCAGGCTTTGATTTGGAAAATTATGGGTAGGGAAAGTTCAAGGGCAGGATGTTCAGAACAGCACTGCACATCTGTGAAGGGAACACGACAGGAGAGCCAGCAGCTGTTGGAAGAATGGAAGGTCAGATGGCAGAGGAGCCCGCTGAAGGATGGGGAGAGGAGACGCCCTCAGGGCAAAGAGGCTACAAATAACTCCCAATGGGAAGTCCTTGTCCCCTTTTAGGATTTACCCTTTAATGGCAACACTCAGTTCCCTGTTAGGGGAGTAACCTTAACTCATCCCTTCTACCTCGTCTTGTTTTCGCATTGCCATTCTTTCATTAACTGAGTACATACCTGGTAGAGAAGAGAGGTGGAGACAATGTCAAGGAATAGGGTCAACTTCTTTGTATGTCCTTGTCTCCAGGTGGATAGATTTTGGAGAATAAGATACATTTTTTGGTTTCCAAACAAATTGGCTTTACTTACTTCAAAGTTCAGAGCCCGAGCGCCCTTCCTCCTTCTTCCCTCCACACTGGCGAGTGAGTCTCGGCTTCCTTGCTTATTTCTCCCTGTTCAAGTGGTACCTCGATGTGACAGCATTCAGCAGCATCAGGGAACTGCTTATCTTTGACACTTTGTTGGAAAACATCAAGGACTGTGCTAGGAGTGGAAGAGCACAGAGTTGGATCTTCCAGATTCGCTACCAAAGGCAACTTTAGAACATGATGTTAGGGTTGAGGAGGCCTCAGAGTGCAGCTGGTGCCACTGTTCCCTGTGCCTCACCGTGCTCTCCCAAGGAATGAGGGTTGGGGACCTGCTCAGGGTCACCCGACCAGCCAGGGGCAGAGCTGGAACCGGAAGCCGCAGCTCTTCCCTCCCAGTCTAGGCCCTTTTGATCTCTTGGGTTCTTTCTACTAAATAAAAAAGTGAACAAAGATGTGATAGCCTATTCATTAAATAACAAAGCATATTCTGACTTTTTGTGCCAATCCTGGACTTTCAGGCCTTCATCACGGGGCAAACAGCAGGGCTGTGAATAAGCATAAAGATATCCCAAGAGGGAAAAGATCAAACCCAGCCAGGTGGCTGCTCGGGATTAGTTTATTTCATTCCCACTGTCAAGAGGCCTTAAATTCCTTGATTTTATTATCCTGTAACTCTCTCTCTCTCTCACTCTCCCTCTGCACTATTTCAGATTGGGGATGGAGTGGGTAAGAGTTGAGCTCGGTTGTGGAGGGTTAACAAGGCTGAGTACATTGGTTTGGCCTGTTTGGAATTTATTGTGCATTACTTTTGAGGACATTTTGCCTGATGTCTCATTTGTTTCCCCTGTGAAAACACTACCAGATAACGATGCCTATAAATTTATATCTACTCTACCCTCCAAAATTAGAATGAATTATTTCTTCTCTTTTCACCACTCTCCAGAACTTAAAAAGAATGCTTTGGATGATCTGACACTCTCTTTGCCCTCTTATTTCTTTTAAAAGAATGGTTGTTTCAGGGTGAATGAAGCAAATGAATTCCCTTTGAGGCCCCGTGGTTACCTATGTCCTGTGCAGTGAGCACGAGTTTATCCCCAAGGGGGCTGAATCTGCTCCCCATCATGCGGCACCGGTCCTCTCTCTGAAGTCCCACAGGCAGACGTGCGTTCAGGAACTGCCGAGAGATCCGGGTAGGAGCCAGCTGGAGCGAAACGTTATAGCTCAAAATGGTTTAATCCAAACACAAGGGCAGAGCTCATGCTTAACACAACTGTGGCGGCGCTGAGGTGTGGTGGTGGCTATTACAGCTGCATCATGGGATTTATGGGCTGGAGGACATGTGACCTCTTTCTTGTCTTTTACCCCTGTCCTTTGTCCTGACAGCCTGACAAATTGCAGCTTTGGGGAGACCCTGGTCAGTGATGAGTCATTTGTGCTTTAAAAATAGAATCTCTTTAAGCAAGGACACCCTTGGGACTTTTTGATGCGTATGTCACTGTTCATAGAATTTGGGAGTAGGGAGAGTATGTGCGCGCGTGTGTGTGTGTGCAGGGGACCATCGCGTCCCACTGATACAGTGGGGAAGCAGAGCATGGAGGAGTGGCTGCCAGGCTCAGCACAGCAACAGATGAGGCTGAGAGCCATGTACCTGTGGCCGTAAAAGGTGTCGGTCAGGTAGTATGTCTCTATGGAGTACTGTGTGCAAGACATTTTGCTAGGTATTGCGGGATTTTGAATATTTATGCATAATACTATTAATAGATGTTTTCCATTAAGATGTTTAAATTATATATATTTTTACAAAGGTCAGGAAGTCCAGCCATATATACAGGAAAAGTGAGATAACAAAACAAGAAAACAAGCGAGATACCACTAGGCAATATATTGTCAATTACTAACTAATATGAGCATTGTGAACAATAAGTGCTGATTGACAGCTGAGGGGCTGAGAACATAGCTGGTGCTATAAAATGTTTTGGCTCTCGGACAGACTTTGAGTTGAGAAGATAGAAAACTCAGTGTCCTCCAGTTCTAGGAATCCACCAGAGGTACTGTCATTATGGCCTGCACTTGGGCCTCGTGATTTTGATTTTCGGTATATGCTAAGTCAAGCGAAACCCTGCTTTGAGATCAGCCACTGAGACGAAGGATCGAGAACACTTCAAGGATAGCATACCAGAATCAGAAAAGCAAACTCTCACCAGGGCGGTAATACCTGTTCTCTAGTCGCACACGATTCAAACCTTTGGAAATTTGCATTTGAAAATTTCTGGAAGTGGCTGAAAGGTAACCATCCCATCTTTTTGAAACCGAGATCGGTGTGTGGTGTGCTACACAGGGGCCTTGTTTACGAACTGGCCACATGCAGAGCATCGCAGGGGTACGATGGGGAGGAAAGTTGGCAGGAACAGGAGACTGTGCTACTGAAAACAGACCAGGGCATGGACCCGGGATGTCGGTGGGAGACCAGCATTTGCCCCCCGGGCCACATTGCGATTTCCATGTGCTCGAGGTACTTTTGCCTTCTTGGGTCCCTTTTCCCATAAAGGATATTAAATGTTATGTTGTGTAGCTGTGTTAATATAAAGATGAACATAATCCAGGCTGGATTTATTATTATTTATTCATTATTATTGTTATATTTATTTTTCTTTTGATTTTACAAAAGTTAAAATTGAGACTTTTTTTTGGACCCCTTCGAAGGACAGCGGCCCCAGGCACTATGCCTGCCGTGTCTGCTGGAGAAGTTGGCGCAGCTTCCCCCTTCCTGTCAGCCTCACCCTTCTGGAAATTTTCACAGATAAGAAAACATGCTCGGAGACAGATGCCTCACACTGCACCCCTCTCCATGTTGTCTAATTGTTTCAGATGAGAAGATAAAAATAAGCATTTTATTTCAAGCCCTGTTTTATGACTCGGCTTTGAGAAATATTAACTTCAGCAACCCAGCATGAAAAACCATGGCACCTGTGGATACATTAAAAAATCTGAGAAAACCTAATAATCTTGTTTTTCTGCTGAATTTTGAGAAACACATGCTTTTCCCATCCTTATATCTGAGAGCGAGACTGACTGGTTTAAGAGCTCTGTTTGCTGAGAGTGCCACAGTACAAAATGACATTTTCTTTGTCAGAGGTTTGCAAGCTTCAGACAGGGGAGGGCAGGTGTTAGAAATGAGTGTGGCGGATCTGGTGAGGACTGCCACGAGCTGAGAGCTCAGGTCTCCCCTAAAGTGTCCTCTCTGTTCCAGCCGAGTGTTCCCAAGCAGAAATGCAGACTCTTGGGGCCAGATCTTCCTATGTTTCGGAGAGAAGAGTGAACACTAGTTTTTACGTTGAATCTCCAATTTTAAAATTTTGGCCACAAAGCCAAAACTCTTAAAGTACTCTATAGGCCAAGCAAAACACCTCTGCAGGCCAGATTCAGGCCTCCTGTTTTTCACTTTCTATTCTAGACTGTCTCTCTTTCTGGTCTTGAATTGGTTGTGCTCCCTGAGTGCCAGGAAATGTTCTTAACTCTTGGTCCTCCGTCTCCCAAAAAGGGCCCCTTCTCTCTCCAAGGTGGGGAGTTTTTGGTCTCAGGTATTCAGGCTTATTTCCCATCTAACACATTTTTAAACACTGCTTAATTAAATTTCCACGTTTCTGGAGGCAAATACTGTATGTCACACCAATAAATCATCCACGACTTACTGTAAAGCCCCAAAGCTACATATCACGAACTCTACGTCATCTCTGAAAATAACGTTGTTAGAACCTCATAAACATACACTCTGTTTGTTTAAGAACTGCAAGAGCTTTTTAAACATGGTTGCTAAGTCACAAGGGCGTATTTTCCAGGACATAAATGGAAGCAAACATATGCCCCTTAAATTGTCAGATTTTTTTTTTTATAAGAAGGGAGGCTCAAATCAGCCTGTTCTGCCAGTGTATTAACTTGACCCAAACAGAATTGATTATACTAAGTGTGTAAGTGAAAATAATTGTTGGAAACCATCCTCTGACTGACTTAACTGAACAGGCACATTATATGAAACTCGGTTTAGTTTCTAGCATAAGTAAGTATAAAATACGGGTTGACATAGATAAATCTGGGTTGTAGTTTTCAGGAAACTTAAAGTTCACAATTTGCATTGTGTTTAACATTTACTGATGACATTCTTATGCTATGGCCCCTTCAAAAACAAAATTGAAGGACATCTGGACCTTTCTCCCGAGATAGGGTTCCAAGTCTGGGCTGCAACTCGATCACTGACCTTTCACTTTTTACGTGGAAACTTGGCAGTTAATGTTAGGGTAGAATTAGGCTCTGCTTAAACACAGAGCCTAGAGCTCAGATATTTTCAGAACTAGGAAAAAGATGGCCACATTCATGTCAACCTCCATTCCAGTAGAGCTATCTGATCAGTCTGTTTTCCACGTGGAAAATACTGATACCACCTTTGACCTGTGAGGATGCTCTCAGGAAGGAACTCTAGGTAGGACTCTAGGATCCCTAATGTTGGAATCAACTGGAAGGCACTTGTCCTTCTCAACAAAGATACTCTGCCTATCCTTGTTCCTGTTCATGCCCAGGCTGAAGACCAATCTCTCAATTTGAGAGCTGGTATTTTTTATGTACCTTTTACTCTCACCTCATGCCCTAAAATACAGAAAACAAACCCATGTCCCAGTTTGAGATACAATTGATCTTGATACCCTAGAAGGAACTGCTGGGACAATATGTAGAGAAAGGTGAAAAGAACATGGACGCTATTAGATGACTCTACCTGGCATGTGCTTTGCCTCTAGCAGCAGGAGGAAGTGGGAGAGGAGTGCATTAAGGAGTCTGCCCTCTTCATAATAGCATGAACAGAGATAATAAGACAAGGTCTGTAGAGAGCAGCATGAATAATTGAGATGTGCTCCAGGCATCCATGCAGCCTATCAGTGGCTTTGAGCACAATCTGTTATCAGGGATGAGACGCGGCGGGGGAGGAGACAGGGAGGGTGCACTTGGGGGCTGTGTATGTCTGTGTGCACACATGTGCATATGCTTGGAGGAAGCATGAATGAGTAAGAGTTGGCAGCTACAGCAAGTAAAATTATAGAAGGCAATGTGTGTAGATTTCCATGTAGACTGGGGGTAGTTCTTTTGTGGGCCAAGCACCCCTTTGGGAATTGGATGAAAAGTATTAATATAAAAATTTCGCTTGTCCCTAAAGTTGGCCCATGGAACCCAAACTAAGGATTCCTGCTCTGTAAGATTGGTTCATCTGCTCACTCATCCCTGTTTTTCTGCCAGGAACATCAGGTGGCCAACAGAGGGTCATTTTCATGCCCAAAGATTAAGCAGAGATTGATTGGGAACCTTTCTCCTCCTGGCATGCAAAACACATCTCAGTGCAAGTCTCTCTGCAGTGTGTTTTCTCTTCTGGAGCAGGCATTCCCTTACCTGCCAATGCATTAGAAATCTTGGCAATGAAGAGGCAATGCTAAGGAAAACTAGGAAAGGGGGCCTGGGCTTCCTACATTTTCCTCCAATACCAGGCAACACTGAAAGGAGTAGGTCAGGTGAGATGCATCCATTGGGCGGAGCCCGAGGGCTCCATGTTTTCTGCGTCTCTTATGCACTGTGGGCTAGCATCTGTTTATAGAGGAAAAATTCCTCCTTAGACTACGATTCTGGGATGCAAATAAATCTCCAACAAAAATCATTCTGCCCGAACCCATCACTTTTGCACTGGGACCCAGGCACTATTGGGGTGCCCAAACAGATGCCAACAGCAGCTACTTCTCTGCAAGGCTGCATTTCTTGTCCACCACTGGGGAGGAAGAGGCAGGTGTAGAGAGTCACTGGGGATCTCCGTGGACTCATCCGACCCATCTTCAGACCAATCTGACAGAAAACAGAAGAACAGTTTAGGCCAGAGGCCCCTTCCCATCTGAATTCCCCGCTTCCTTCAGATTCCTCCCTGCCCTCACCTGTCTCCAAGCCAGTCAACTGTGTCAGTTTAATTGGTAGGAAGGGGAGGCGGTGGGGTTGCGGGCGGGGGTGCCTGGCATTCTGGAAGAAAGAGTCTCTCTTGAGAGGAGTGAGGGGAATCATGATAGACAGGCCTGGGCTCATTCGTATTTGTCATCCGTGTCCTCTCCACTGAGGGGCAAGGAGGTCTGCTGGGCGGCTCTGGCCGAGAATGAAAACGGGTGGGAAGGAGCCTCACGGTGAGCAGCAGACCTTCCTGGCTTCATGTGCTCTACCCTTTACAGCCACGTGTCGTTGGGCAAGTGAGTTAACTCTCCAGGCTTCTTTCCCGGGTGAAATGAGGTGGAGGCAGCGATGAGGGGTGATGATAATACTTGCTTTAGAGTAGTGTGTGGAACACATTAGATGAGGCGTAGAGAAGCTCTTAGTACAGGCCCCAGCATGAACGTGGCCAGAAAGTATTATCTACTATTGCTATTGTCCTTTTGAGGTTTGTTTTGGAGATTTTAATCAGGTCTTTAGAGAGACAAGATGTGAACACAGTAAAGTTAAGAAACCAAACAAGATGCATTGTGAGGCAAAAACGGGATCAATTATCAAGGCAGTGAACAAGACCAGTGCATCTTCAAAGAGCAAATCTCGACTCACTAATGATTTGTGAAAGCTACAGAGTGGGTCACAACAAGCATTTTAAAAAGATGAGATTTATCAGCCCACGATAAAAATACAGCTAGTGAAGGTCAGTACAATTTTATGAAAAATTCTGTTTCAGTTATATACATAGATCTAAAAATATGGCATAAACATATGTGTAGACGCATGTGTTGTAAGATATACTGTGATGTAAAATATATTTCTTGCTGTGGGATTTGCTAAAAAGTAGTTTGAAAAGCACTAGTTTTGAGTCCAGAAGAGAACATGCTCCCCAGACTTCAGTGATTTAGGGAAGCTTCAGGAGAAGGGCAGATGCGAGTCGAGTCCCAAGCATGGGTAGAATTTGGGTAACACAGAAGAAGGGGTAGGATGAGTGGTCCCCGAGACTGTCCCCACTTCTGGCACCAACTGCAAGTTTGGGAGGTTCCCTAAACCTCTCTCAGGTTGGATAATTCATTAGAAGGGCTGCAGCACTCACTGAAAGCTATCATATGCCTGGTTCGAATTTTTCACAGGGAAAGGACACCGATTACAATCAGCCAAGGGACAAAGTGCGTGGGGCAGACTCCAGGTAAGTTCCAAACATGAAGCCTCCATGATCTCCTCTCCTCCCTGCGGAGTCATGGACTGTGTTACTCTTCCAGTGTCAGTGTGTGAACATATGTAAGGGGTACTGCCAATCAGGGGAGCCCACCTGGGCCTCGGCGTTCAGAGTTTTTACTGGGACTTGACCATGTAAACCTGGGAGACTGCCCTTGTGGCCAGCCTCAGTCCCTAGCTCCTCTGGAGGTTGACTGATACCAGGTGACCCAAAGTTTCCACCACAGATCACATTGTTAGACTTTCTGGTATGGTCAGTTCCCAAGCAAAATAACAGTGTTGCTATCTGGCTGGCCTAAGACCCCAGCTTTGTCTGGCTGGCAAAGACACTTTTATCAGGTATGACATTCCAAGGGCTTGGAGATTGCCCCCCTGAAGCTGAGGGCAAAGGTAGACCTCTCTTTGGACAAAGTTAACGTCTTTACAGGACAGTCACTGAGGGACTGTGTTGGCTGGAGGAGAGGCCTCTCTTGGGGGATACTGAAGTGGGTTCTTTGATCACATGCGTGAATAACAGAGGGAACTGCTACTCCGTGAACTTGGGTGCTTCTGGGTTCTGTGAATGTCACCAAAATCACTGTTGAAAACAACATGATTTATTCATCCCTTCAGCCCCTCTGCACACCCAGGCTGAATAAACTGCACCTGGGGAGGTAAAACAGAGCACAGGAGATGGGAAAGGGGTCAGCCTGCATGCATGCTTCCCACGTGGGTGAGTTACCCTGGGCGTGATGCACCTTTTGGTGGACCCCATCTGCTGCCACCTCCGGTGACCAGGACTTTTCCTGTGCCTTGTTCCTTTGCCTGCTCGATGTATGGTCCTCCAGGTGCCACCATCAGCTCTAGTAAGAAGAATGTCTGTCTGTCTGTCCCAGTTTAACTTCACCACTGTAACACTTGATGAAGTCAAAGCCAGAAGGCACTGAGACCTCAAGCCGGGGATAAAAAGCAGATCGAGTGTATCATCAGGCCACACTGCCCCCTTGCAACCTGACAAATGAGACAACCTCCAGCTAGGGACAGTTTATAATTGTGCAATCAAATTAACTTGGAGTTCAGCTTAATGAAGTGCTTAATGCTCTGAATGAGGCCGAGCCCTAATATTTAGAAAAGCAGACTGGACCCCAGGACAGAAAAGAACAGGCTTCAGCTAATGCTTGTTAGTATTAATTGTGCTTGCAAAGTAAGCCTTTTCCAAAATTCACCCTCTCACAGGAGGCAGTCTGTTAGCACCCAGTTCTGCTATATTTTTGTAAAGGGTTTTCCTGCTGTGGCTCGTAAACAGGACAGTGGAAAGAACATTTTATTGGAAATCTCTGCTGAACTCTGTGTTCTGGGGCACATTTCTTAACTTCACAGGATCTTAGCTTTCTCAATTGAAAAGTGAGAAAATTCCTCCTCTCTTTCTCTGAAATTCCTATATTTTTTTCTAGAAGTGTTTTGTTGTAGTTAAAAAGTCAATACTCTGAAGGCAGGTGTACCTGGTTACAAATCCCAACTCTGTCACTTACTAGCTATGCGATCTCGGGTAAGAAATTAACCTCTCTGAGCCTTAGTTTCCTCAACTGAAAATATGGATAATATTTAATAATATTCCTGCTCCTTGGTGTGGAGAATGGTGAATGAGATACTGCATATTAAGCACTTAATACAGAACATAGGATATATTGGTATTTATTAAATCTAATGCAAATGGTATAAATGTGAAATTATTTTCAGTATGAATTACATGTAACTAATTTGGTATCATAGTCCTTATTTTCAATAAGCTAAGGATTTAGCTCTCATTTAGAAAATTGCTGATGATTCAGTAATTAATTCAATAAATACTTATCGAATGGCTATTTTAAGCCCTAAACACATACATTCTAGTATCAGAAAGAGACCAACAATAAACAAGTTGACAAATAAGATAATTTCAGTTGATGATAAGTGCTGGGAAGAAAATGCAACTAGTAATGGGAAAAGCAGCATTTCTTAACTTTTCTGTGCTGAGGACTTCCTGTGCAGTCTGGTAAAGACTAGGACCCTTTTCTCAGAATAATATTATTTATAAAGGCATAACAAAAACATTAAATTACAAAAAACTAATTATATTAAAATACAGTTACCAGAATATAAAAAGAAATTCATGATAAAGTATGCATGTTTCTTAATTAGGTCATTTTTATCAAGATCTACCAACAGTTCTAATACAGCATTATCACTTTAAAGTAGGATTAATGTAAATGATATTTTGAGATACCTACAACAATTGCACTCTTATGTGTAAATATCTGAGATTTCTATTGCTAACAAAGTCACAGGTATCGTTAACGCTATTCTAGTTTATTGCCTACATTTGTAAATAAAGGAAACGCCAAATTTGAATTAGAAGTTAAGAAAAATAAAGATGTGACTTTTCTTATCCAAGTTCATGGACTCTCTGAGTACTACTCAAGGACCTCTTGGGAGTATGTGGCCCCAGGTTAAGAACCCTTGGAATACAGAGTGACTTGTGCTGGGGGTTGAGCTGTTACTTTAGAGAGATGACTATGTGATTTCCACTTTTAAAAAGTCATTCTAGACATATAGATCAATGGAATAGAGTTAAGAGTCCATATATCTGTAGTTGACTAATTTGACAAGGGTGGCAATATTATTAATGACAAAAGAATAGTATTTTCAAGAAATGGTGCAGGGACAGCTGGATAGCCACAGGCAAAAGACTAAAATTGGACCTTTACCTCATACCATATACTAAATTAACTTAAAATAGATCAAAGGTCTGAATGTAAAAGCAAAATATCGTAAACCTTTTCAAGAAAATGTAGGGCTAAATCTTTGTGACAGTGGATTTAGCAATGAATTTTTAAAAATTATACCAAAAGCAAAAGCAACAAAAGAAAAAATAGATAAATTGAACCTTATCAAAATTAAAACTTTTATATTTCAAAGAAAAGGCATTCCAAAGAAAATGAAAAAATAGCCCAATTAAAAAATGGGCAAAACGTATGAATATATCTTTCTACAAAGAAGATCTAGACGAATGGCCAGAAAGCACACAAAAAGATGTTCAACCCATTACTCATCAGGAAAATACAAATCAAAACCACAGTGAGATACCACGTCACACTTAGTAGGATGGCTATAATCAAAAAGATCATAACAAGTATTGATGAGGGTGTGGATACATTGCAACCCTCATTCCTGGAGGGAATGTAAACTGGTGCCGCCCTTTAGAAAACAGACTGGCAATTTCTCAAAAAGTTAAACATAGTGTTACTGTAACATGGCCATTCCAATCTTAGGTGTTTACCCAAGAGAAATGAAAATCTATGTCCACATAAAACTTGTACCTTAATGTTCATAACAGCATTATTCATAATAGCCAATAAGTGGAAACAACCTAAATGCACATCAGCGGATGATTAGATTAACAAAATGTGATGTATCTATGCAATAGACTATCATTTAGCCATAAAAAGGAATGAAATACAGATAGATGTCACAACATGAATTTACTTTGAAAACATTATGCTAAGTGAAAGAAGCCAGTCCTAAAAGATCACATATAGTACGATTTCATTTATATGAAATATCAAGAATGGGCTAATATATAGAGACAGAGCGTAGATTAGTGACTGAATAGGGCTTGTAGGAGTGGGAAGATTGGAGGTTGGTAGCTAAAGGGTACAGGGTTTCTTTCTGAGGTGATGGAAATGTTCTAAAGTTGGTTGTACCATTGAATTGTAAATTTTAAATGGGTGACTTGTATGGTATGTGAATTATAACTCAATAAAGCAATTATCAGATAAAGTCATTCTGACTGTGATGTGGAGATAGAGTGCAGGGCAAGAGAAAAGCAAAGAGAATATTTGGGAGGCTGTTTTATTAGTCTCGGCTGAGAGGAGGATGCCTTGGGATAGGATGTAGGCAGTGGAAGTGGTGAGCTGTGCTGGAGGTGTTACAGACAGAATGGACTGTTGAATTGAAAATAGAGAGGAATCAAGAGGGCCTTTTGGGTTGTTGACTTTAAGGTAATAACTGGTATTTTCCTCCTAGAAAACTTGAGTTTCAGTTATAATCTGCAGACATGTAGGGGGGTTAGTGTCACACCTAAATACCACGAGCTTGTCAGAGAGTTGGGTTGTAAGGTGTTATCAATTTTACTGTATATTTTAACAGGGAAAAATCATCCCCATAGACATGCATATGCACACATTCAGACACATCTTCACGTGCACACTCATGCTTGCAAAGCTACAACATAAAAGCCACATACTTCAGAGAGCCAAGCCAGAGGAGGAGAAAGAATGAACCGCCTCGGCCCCATGACTTCTCTTGCCAGTGCTCAATTTGTTCGGTGGAAATGGATCAGTGATTACAGCAAGTAGGAAAGAATCTCTTCAAGAACTTATGTACCTTCAACATGTCCATCAAGCATAATTTTCTCCTGGTCACATGTACAAATGGGAAAGGAGAGGAAAATGTCATTTCAGGGCCTTGGTATTACAGAATTTTTATAATGTCAGCAAAATAATGGATAAAATAACCATGATTTCTCCATCTTTTTGTCCCAACTTAGCCCAAGCTAAGTAACTTGTCAGCTCAGGTGTGTTAAAATCTGAGTGACCCCGGATTCTCTAGAGACAGTGTGGTTTCATTAATGAACGAGCTCTGGAAATTAAAGAAGTGATCGGATTGTTAGTTGAGGTTACCCACTTCACCTCAAGCAGAAGCAAATCAAATGCACTTCCACTGAAGACAGGAAGAGCTCTGTTGAGGAGAGACAGGGGTGTGCCATGATGCCACGTTCTCTGGGGCTTGTTTTCATGTAGAAATCGGCAGCTATTTTCTCTGAGGTGGACGGAGAAAGACTTCCCGGGAATCTGAGCCTTGAGCCAAAGAGGCAGGAGTTGGGAGGCGCTCAGTTACGCTTGAGGAAGATTTATTTTCCTCAGTATTGTTCTCCCTTTCCTCCAGTGCCCCAGTGGGAGCCTGGGTGCCAGCTTGGATAAATTAATTGACAGAGGGTGGATTTCTAACCCCAGCTGTGCCAATGAACTTTAGCTGTATAATTCCCAGCTAGATAGACATACATGGCTCATTTTCCTCATCGGCAAAAGATACAGTGCAATGAGAACTTGTGGAATAACTTCTTCTACACTTTGCCACTGTTTGTTGTGTTTTTTAATTGAGGTAAAATTCACAGAGCGTAAAAGTAATCATTAGCCGTTTTAATGTGTACGATTTGATGGAGTTTAGCATAATCGGAACGTTATGCCACCGTCACTTCTGTTTAGTTCCAAGACATTTTTGTCCCCAGAGGAAACCCCATACGCATCATGTAGTCACTTCCCATTCTTCTGTCCTCCCAGCCCCTGGAAACCGCTGATCTTTCTGTCTCTATGGATTTAGCTCTTCTGCATGTTTCACATAAATGGAACCATACATATGTGATTTCATTTTGTGTCTGGTTTCTTTCACTTAGCAAAATGTTTTCCAGGTTCATTCATGTTGTAGCATGTAATTGGTACTTTATTTGCTTTTATGGCTGAATAATATTCCATTGTATGGCTATAACACATTTTGTTTATCCATTCATTAGTTGATGAACATTTGGATTGTTTCTGCTTTTTGGCTATTGTGAATAATGCTCCTATGAACATTTGTGCACCGGTATTTGTTTGAATTTCTGTTTTCAATTCTTATATTCAGAAGAGTGGAACTGCAGAGTCATCCGGTAATTCTGTGTTTAGCTTTCTGAGGAATCATCAAACTGTTTTCTACAGTGGCTGCACCATTTTACATTCCCACCAACAATGTCAGAGGGTTGCAATTTGTCCACAGCTCACCAACACTTGTAATTTTCTGTTTTTGTTTGTTTGTTTGTTTTTGTTTTTGCTTATAGCCACTACTCTTTGGTTTTGATTTCTGGAGTAAGAGCAGCTCACAGTCAGCGTTTGAATCCCACCGTGGTTCATCCCAGGGGATTTGCTCCACCTGCAGTGACAGCTTCAGGGGTGGGCCAGTGGGGCAACGTGGGAAGAGCACAGAGTTGGACTCAGACCGAGGTGGGGTTCAAATCCAGGTCTGCCTCTTCTTAGGAGTATAACCCCGGGCAGGTTATAGTCTGTGAGTCTTGGTCTGTGCATCCGTACAAAGGCAATGATATTGTCTACCTTCATACTGAGATAAAGAGATGAGGAAACTTTCTAGGATGTGCCTGGCAGATAGTGGGCTGAACAAATGCTCTTCCTCCTCAATTATGGATACCAATAGAGAGAAAGAGATGGATTTTAAACAATCTGCTTTTAAATTATTGTTATTACTAATTTTGGTATTGGACCTTATCATAAAATGTTTTCTTTGCAATGGATTTCCCTGCTAAATCATGCTTTATTAAATTAATATTAAAATGTTAATATATTTATTCTCTAACCAGTTGAGGGGGGTGAGGGAGATGGGTCTGCAAGGCAAATGGGGAAGATACACTGGGATAGCCACTGACCTTGAGGTTGCCAGGTGACCGACCCACCTTTGTTCACTTTCCATCGTGTCCACATTTCAGGATGGACTTGAGGTGGTCATTGCTCCTCAAGTTCCTCCAGAACATGGCCTTCTTATTCATCCTAGAAAACAAAAAACTTTGGAGGCGTCAACACTATTTATATTACTTGTGATGTACCCTTACATACAAATTTCTGCCATGTCTTCCAAGCAACACCCACTAACAAGTCCTAGTGATGTTGTTTTCATGTAAATGGTTCTTTTCTTGGTCCCAAGCACAGAAGTTGCTCACACAGTGAGTGCTGAGAGATGCCCTTCCCTCAGGGTTGGTTCTGATGATAGTGAGGGCTTTGGACAGGTGCCACGTGATCACAGGTGGCCCTAGTTGGAATTTCTGATCACATGGCGAGTAGTGAGGGAGAATGAGAAAAGCAGTAGCAGGAAGAGTGTTTAGACCCAGTGCACAGTCAGCTCAGAGCATGGCAGACCAAGAAGTTGCTAGGGCAGGCTAATAATTGTGTGTGTCTTCAAATCAATATTCTTTACATGTTTACTGAATATTTATTTAGCAAAGACACCAAACTTTGTGTGGATGAAGGGAAGGAGGAGGAGGTAGAAAACTATTATAGAGGTGCTTCAGGGACCCTGGTTGGCCTTCCTGGCAGTTCAGAGATACTTTGTTGATCTTTGAACTTGTCCTTACCAGAGTCTTAACCTCTTCACAAATGGTTTTTACAAGTATTCTTCCTGGTCATGTGTAGTAAGTCCTCTCCCTGAAAATCCCATTTTTCCATCCTGTTACTCTTCCAGTGATCTCTTGGGAACCTTAGATTGACTGCCAGGTAACTGGGCAGGTGGCTTATTCTCTGATTCATCTCTGGCTGAGAGTTTTCTTTAAAAATGTGTAAGGAAATGCTTCCTTTCTGGCAGGCATTGTGCCCTTTGTAAGTATCACCTCATTTAATCCTCACAACTCCTTGCAAGGTAGGTACCAGTATTATTCCCATTTTATAGATGGGAAAACCAAGACACAGTGAGGTTAAAGTGTCTTGCCAAAAGTGGCAGGATTTGAACCCAGACCTTTACCTTTAATCCTTGCATTTGGCTTGGGCAAAATCATATAATACTTCTTGTCAAAGTCAGGATTTCAGATCCCTGATCATGACAGCAGAATGAAAGCAGTTTGAGGACAATTTCATCCATGTATCAAGCCTGGTGATTTATTTCTGAATCAAGATTGGTATAATAATGGCGTACAAATGTCCATAATATGACTCTGAGAACCGGTAGGAGTGACCCACCTACAAAGGAGGCTCTGTTTTACTTTGGTTCCCAAGAAGCATAACATTTATGTCATAATTTGCATCTAGCATTACTTTCTAAGTCACTGGCTGAGGCCAAAACACTAGAATGATGGACCACTGAAATCCACAAGCATCTTCTGGGGTTTGGTTAACCTCAGAACCAGAACCTAGGTTTAATCAGACTTTCAATAAGGAAAAGGATCGATCACTTTTCCTATCTGTAACTAGTTGTAAAAAAGAAGCCAGAAACTTAATGGGGAAAAATTTTCCCCTCTTCTGCTTTTCTCCGTGGACCTCAAATTGCTTGATCTTCTGACTGTTTCCAGGGTGTTGACGTCAGAGGAAACGGCATGCACAGAATAATAATCTACTATGCCATAAACTCCACGCTATGGGCTGGCAAAGGGAATACTGCCTCAGGCAGAGAGGAGGTTGGATTACATAAAAAAGCAATAATCCTTTCCTTAATTACTCCCTAAGAAGGAGAAATCTGGCTTTTAAGGTGAACTAAAAGTACAAAAAGAGCATGTTTTGTAATAAGGTAGATACACCTCTGTGATTATTCTTCTGGACTTTGGCTGCTAGTGAAATGGGGACCATGAAAAATCTCCCATTGCACACTCAGGAGCATGTGGCTGTCCCCATAGCCCTCTCCCCTTCAACCTGCAGCCCCTCAGAGCGGTGACGATTCATCCTCTTCTCTCCTGAAAGCGTCAAGTCCGAGGCTAGGCAGAGGAAAGATAAATGACTCCCAGTGGCCATGCTGCAGATTACTTAGTGCCAGTTGTCAGTTCTTTTCTCCCTGGGAAGGGTTTGAAATAAGATTGTTTTCGACAGACTGTCCATGATAAATGATTTTCCGGGTAAGAAATTGCTTTCAGTGCTGAACTTCACCAAATCACTCTGACAAATGTTTGTGGCTGCAGGGGGCCTTCTCGTCGCTGTCTCATGCTCAGGGGAGTGGGAGGCTGGGATCTCCAGCCAGCATGGCTCAAATAGAATGTCTCCTGGGTGAAGACAAAGAGAGACAGGGAATGTCATCTCTGGAATGTGCATTTGGTCAGCCTCTTTCAGCTGTTGCTAAAAACCATCAAGCGAGGCCCAGAATATTCTAGATCTGAGAGAAGAAGTAGGTAGGCTTAAGGGATATACATCTTTTAGTTCTGATTATTACGTTGTTTTCCATGTCGGTTATAAATAGAACAGTGATACGTACACACAGCAAGGGCAAGAACCCTCCGGGCAATGTTCTCAACCTGTTATTAGTCCATGACCCTTTCTGAAAAAATCATAAAAATAGCATGCCCTCTTTTAATCTTATTTGGCATTTCAAAAGAGTTTAAATACCATGTCTAAAATCACAAAGGACTGTGAGAATTTGCCTTTTCCAGCTGCATAGCTGTGTCCCTCCCTCCCCTAGATTCTGGGAGAGTAAGGGCCTCTTGCAGTGACAGTCACATATCACTTGGCAACAGAGATCCCCAGGGCCTTGACAGGAAGATACCTCCAGGGCTGGAATCTGGGGTCTTTGTCAGTAGCATCATCAGGTTGTTTGCTCCGGGATCAGGTGAGACAACTGTCCTGTAAGAGGGGCCCACAGCCCTGTCTGAGCTGCAGGTGGGACTGCAGCAATTCCGGTTTCAAAGAGGGTTGGTGCTGTCCTCCATCTGGGCATGTGGCCTCCATGGCCCCTGATGCCTGCGAGATCCTGGTCCCTGCCTCCTCCTGAGGCCACAAAGGCCTCTCCAGTGGTGGACGCACAGGGGCCAACAGCCCCGTGAGCACCCATGGTGGCCCCAGGAGCGTCACCTGCTTCCTGCTGTGTAGATTCAGTGAGAGGCAGGGTGGTTCTGCTGCACTCCACAGGCCTGTGCTGGGAGCAACAGGCTCTCTGGTGGGAGGGGAGGACCCAGCAGCACACCCTAGAGAATTACTGGAGACACCAGAGTTGGCTTCTGGAGTGACTTCAGAAGCAGGGTCTGTCGAGAGCTTGCTGGTTTTTCCTGGATGCATCATGCTCCGCCTCCCTACCTGTTCTCCTGAAATGATCCCCCATCTTCCTAGTAGTTTCAGTCCTTTAGTCGTTTAGACACACAGGTGGTTGGACTGATGCCTGAGGGGAAATGTGTGCGTCCAGGACCACCCAGTGGGTAAAGTTCAGTGTCAGTCTGTTTTGTTGCAAGTCCATTCCCCTGTCTGTCCTCACGTGGCTCAGTTCTGCCCTGCCTGCTGTGCCTGCCTGTTGACATTCTCCCCTGCTCAGGACGCTGCAGGAACATTTCACTGAGCCTTGCCCTGCTCCGTGCTCTGTGCCGGTGCTGGGACCCCAGGAGGGAATCGAGCAAACTTCCTGTCTTCTAGGGGCTCATAGTCTCACATGGGATCTGACAAGTGGCAGTAGTGGTAGCAACAACAGCAATGCAAGTATGTTGAGTGCTTACTGTGTTCTAGTATGTTCTAGCACATGTTCTAAGTGTTTTCTTCTTATTAACTCTTCTGAGCCTTACCACCAGGTCTGAGGTGGGTGCTGCCATCATCATTTTATAGATGAGGAACTAGGGTGCAGATAAGCTAAGTAGCTCCCCCCGAGTCGAGAGGAAATGGGCGGCACCACCAAGATCTGAATCCCAGGGACTCCGGCTTTGGGGAGCGATGCTCCAAGTTGGCGCTGCGCTGGAAGTCAGTCAGGGGCGGGGGGTCATGGGATAGGGAAAATCATCTAGCGCAGGCTGGTGCCTGGGCTGCCCCACAGCCCCTTTCTGTAGCCTAAAGACCTTTGCAAAAGAGGTGGGTTCATCAGTGTTCTCCCTGTGGATCCAGGAGAGGGAGCCATCCTGCAAAAAGGAGAAATCCCTGTGCTCAGTTCCATCCGCAGAACACCATTTCCAAAGTCAGTCGTGTGGGACTGAAAGCCTTTCAGGAGCTGTGCAGAAGGAATGTGGCTCCTCTCGTGATCTGGAGCTATGAGCCATGGGCCTCGGCCATGCCTTGCTGGTCAGAGCATAAACTGGAATAATTGGCTCTATTTTGGAAGCAGACACATCTAGGGCTAAGTAGATATGCTGAACCCCAAGTGTGTCTGTGTCCATGGAACTGTAACATCTCAGATATATGGCAACGATGGCCAAATGAGAGAGAGAGAAGCAGAGGTTGAGATTGGCTGACTGGCTGACTCACGCAAAGGACCCTCGCCTATGCTCCAACTTCGGCGGCAGGCAGGTAGCAGAAGCCTGGGGGACAAGCACTCTGAGCTCTTCTGTGGCCACCATGTTTGTGCTGGGAGAAGCACAGTGGCTCTTCTATTCTGGAACTTCTCTGATGGCAGTTGGGTATTTTAAGTCATGAAGCCTCCCATATGCTTACCAGATCGCTCATTCATTGGGCTGTTTGGTCTTCAAGTGAACCAACACCACGAAGACTTTCTACTTCCCTCTTCACTTTGCCCACGACCTCTGCCAGATCTAAGCACACCCTCCTGTAAGCTGTGCTGTCTGAAATGGAAAAGCTATCTTTGCTTAGGGAACAGTCCCCCACAATTGAGGAAGGGATGAAGGAGCAAGGAGAGAGGGCAAAGCACCCACATTTGAGAAAATGAACTTGTGGTCTCATGAGCTTCATCTGCCCTGGCAGGTGCTCTTCGAGCCTTCACCCTGACTTCTGGTTTCCTGTCACCATGTCTGCCTGTCCAGTCAAGAAGGTATCCTGAGAAGCCACCATTGTCATGGGATTCTCATTCATTATTCATCTAGACACATCCTGATTCTTCTGGGCTGTCGTTTCAACTTGTTTTTGGGATCAACCGACGGCTTCCTTAGCTGGGGAGCGAGGCTGATAATAAGGATTCGAAAGACGAAAAACACAGTGGGCAGGTGTCACCTGAGCAGCACCAAAATGAGCAAGTGGCTGGGTCAACATTGTCTGAAAAGCCAGCACATTCTGTGTCACAACACGGTCTGATGAGAAAAACTGCAATGACTCTAAATGGCTTCCAAATTAAAATTCTTTATAGCCAAAGAGAAATGATATGATCATTCCAATGCAGTTGAACCCCACAGTCGCACACCCCACAATCCAGTTCGTAATATAAAATCAGATCTATAAAGAATGGCAGTCAGCTCCAATCTCCCACCTAGTTTCAAATAATAAAGCTAAAGTTCCTTTTTTCTGGGGGTGCTGGCAACTTTGCCTTGGGAAATAGGAATACAAAGGTTGGGGTCCTCTTGTCCTGTGTTCTCGTGTCACAGTCTCTCTGGAATTGGGAATCTAGTTAATGAAACCAGAGCCAACTAATTGGGATGTTCCTGGAACCATTGAAGCTGTTCTGGAAGTCACAGCAGCCAAAAGATCTAGAATTGTCCAGTTGATGTTTACCCCAGAGCAGCCAACTGGCCCTGGTAGAACTGGACTGCCACTGGGATGGAAAGATTTGGGTCCAGCAGCAGGACCCCTGGCAGCTAGCTGGGCAGGCTCCCTTAGGTCATTTCAGTACACCGACGGGGATGCAACTTCATATTTTACATGATCGAAGTGTTCAGAGCTTGCTTGTCACATTGCGTTGGGAGTAGGGGGTGGAGAGGGTGGGAGAATAGGGTTGGAGGCTCATCTTAATTCCACTGGGCATGTCACTATCAGATCTGTAAGAAGGATTATAATCGAATATGATACTCAAAAAGAACAGTGCTCTTCCTGTCTGATTCTTAGGGATTTCCTAATGGCTGTCCCCATCTAATGATCTTTGTAGCACAGTGACCTTCATCTTTAGCGAAGCCGGAGATGCACTTCCTACAGACAGGAGAGCAGCTCGTCTGCTCCTGAGCTGAGAACTGCCTTTTTCTCTCTCCCATAGAGAGGATTTTCATTTTGCCCTTCCTATGTATGAATGCTATGTGCTTTCTCATATTATTTTACGCAGTCACCCAGTAATCCTGTGATGAAATAGTTATTATGATCATCATTTTACAGATGATGAAACTGAGGCTCAGGGAAGTTAAAACACTTGTCTGAATTCATATTTGTAAGTGACAGAGCCGGGATTTGAACCTGAGTCTGTCTGGCTGCAAAGCCCAGTCTCTCTCACTCTGCACTGTAAATGTTCCTTGTGATGCAGTGTTTAGGTAGGTAGGGATTAGTCCTTTAGTGCTTAATGCTGGTTTTTTTTTCTTTTTTTGCGGGGTGGGTTGGGGAGGAACATTGACCTTCTTGAGAATCTGATGAAAACCGGACCTCTGGGTGAGCAGGGAGTCAGGAAGCACCTCACCACCACAATTTTGCACATAATTTCAGAGAGTTGATGGAGTCCTTGAAACCTATCTATGGATTATTTAGGCCTAGGGAGTCCCTGGATCTCAGGTTCAGCTAATTACATTCTTGGGAAGATTCATTAAAATATTTTTTACAAAGAGCTTGAGTGATTAGAAGGCCATTTTCAGAAATTTCCTTTTGGCTCTTCAGGAATAAAGAGATGGGGCGAGGAGAGAAGAGGATGGGGCGGGGCAGAGGAGCTGGCTGGAAGGCATTAAGGAATTATCTAGCAAGCAGTAAAAGCAGTTTGCACTGTGAATGATTAAGGTTGTTCGGACCCTACGGACTTGGCTGAAGCACCATTCACACGCAGTTTCTTTTCAGGTTGAAATTAGTTGGAGTATTAGTTTATTTATCTTGGTGAACCAAATGACTCATCCTGATTTACAAACCTTCCACCTATTCACTCTCTCTTCAGATCCATGGGGGTGAGCAATTGATCATCTCATTGAGTTACATGGGGTTACTGTTGGTAGAACTCAGTTGCTAGAGACTTTTTGGAGCCCCCAAATCTCTAGTTTCTATGAAAAGAGAAAACAGGTGGCCTCAGGAGTTTGGATGTATTTATGTCTTGCGGTGGACTTTTTAGCAGAAATGGAAATATATAGCTAAGGGGATAAGAAGGATGAGATCCAAGTGTTTGGGGATTTTTAGATTTCAGAGCTAGATAGAGTTTCAAGCCCACCAGGAAGGGAAGAGAGGGAGACTAATACAACCTCCTGTTCCTTGTGTCTGAAAAAGACCCCTTGGGATGACTATTAGAATGTCCCCTTTATATGCACAGAATGACCCAGATTTCCTCCATAACACTTAGCTCTTCCCTTTTAATGTCCTGACATTTCAGAAATAAATAAGACAAGGAAATATTTTTCCCAGCCTCATTCTGAGGAAGGCAGTATATATCCCATCCAGACCCGCTGGCCAGTCATCTGAGCCACTGCAGAGGAGACTTGACCCACAGACCTCCAAGGAGGCCACATGGCTGTCCCTGAGGCTCTAGATTCTGACCATGTGAGGTCCACTCAGCTCCAGCCTTGACCAGTGGTGAGTAAGTCCACCTTGAGGTGAGAGCACAGCTTTGGTGTTAAACTGCCTGAGTGCACATCTGCCTTAAGTACTCACCATCTAAGTCAACTCAAGCATGTTACTTAACCTCTTTTCGTGCCTCAGTTTCCTCATTTGTAATATGAAGGCAACATAAACAGTCATAAAAAAGGTTATTATGAGGATTAACTGCATCAACATAAAAGCACTTTAGAACAGTGCCTGACATGTTCAGAGGGTTAGAACAGTGCCCTTAATGGATTTTAGTTATGATGATTATTATTTAAACTCTAAGTTTCAGGATCACCACTTGTAGAATGAAGCTGATAATAGCGGAATTGCTGTGAGGATAATGAGCCGATGCACCCAGAATGCTTAGGAAACCATGCCGGGCAGAGTGTGGGTGTTCAATCAGTGCTTGGCTGCAGCGGGTCATAGCTCTAGTGATGAGAAACAGACCAGGGGTTTCTTGACAGTTCCCTCGTGGATGAATAGTTAAAGTTGCTGAGAAACCATATAGCAGGTGAGAGCTCTTAAAACACCGATCCTTCTTCACCTCCTGTGTCCTCATAAGCTTTGGCACAGACCGAAGCTGCTGGGTGTAGGGCTCAGGTTAAAGCCGGCACATCTCTTGGAACCTAAGACACCAGGCCGGCATGCGTGTAGAATATGCACCTCTCTCCTCTGCCCGCCCCCGTTTGAGCTCAGTGGGCCAGAGGACCTGCGTCCTGTGTCTGTTAACTTCTGTTGTCAGCTCACTGGTAATAGTGCTTCAAAGAAGTGAATGTATTTGGATCCTTCTTGGAAGAGTGATGTCAAGATTGTATTATGTTGATGGAAAGCAGAATAGAAAAACAGTCAATGTACCTTTCTAGGCCTCGTGGTCTAAAGGGGTAAAATTAACTTACTAAGCAGGTCTGTGAAGCAAGAGCTCAGGGGTGTGGCTGTGGTGCCGATTCTCCAGGAAAGCGCTGGTATGGAGTAATGATTGTCATTAGGTGAAAGGCACTTGAAGGAGGGCACTTGAAGAGCAGAGGATCTGAAAGAATTAGGGATAGGCCTAAAAAATTTAACCAAATTTTTTTTTTTTTTTTTTTGAGACGGAGTCTCACTCTGTTGCCCTGGCTAGAGTGAGTGCCGTGGCGTCAGCCTGGCTCACAGCAACCTCACACTCCTGGGCTCAAGCGATCCTTCTGCCTCAGCCTCCCAAGTAGCCGGGACTACAGGCATGTGCCACCATGCCCAGCTAATTTTTTCTCTATATTTTTAGGTGTCCAATTAATTTCTTTCTATTTTTGGTAGAGATGGGGTCTCGCTCTTGCTCAGGCTGGTCTCAAACTTTTGTAACCAAATTTTTTAAAACAGGAAAAAGCAGTAGTCTCATGAATGTTGAAATGTGACCCATTTTTGAAAAAGGACCTTCTAGAGATCACGGATATTTGGGGGCTATTGGTGCCATTGGGTGAGGCTAAACTGCCTCACTGCTGAAGGGGGTGAGCCCCGTGGAAGAGGGCCTGAGCTTGGAAGGGCCTTCCTCCAGTGAAATGCCCGCAGCAGCAGATGGGCACAGTGCATAAGGCGTCGTGGGGCCCGGGACACCTGTCTTCAGGGACATCTGCTTAACTCCAGTGAATTCTTCCCCAGTGGGAACAGGGAGCCAGTCTTCTAGATCTTCTGTTCATTCAGGTAATTCTGAAAATCAATTTTTTTTTTAATGTAATACTTCTGATTTTTAAGCCTGTGTGGGTAGCCACTTTACAACTTTTGGCTACAGAAGATCAGGGAGCTAGTCAGTTTGTATTTATAAGGAGGCCACAGGGGTCATTTGGGAATGGGGTGCAGAACTCCTTCAATTTCTGCTTCCCCCTTAACTGTCAAGAGAGAAAGGCTCAGGGCTTTTGGTGACCCAAGAGATACTCCTCTCCTCTGAGCTCCCTCAGCCCCCACTCTAATGGTGGGTCCTGGAATTCCCTTCCAGGAAAGCATCTTCTCAGCCCTCCCATTGTGTTAACATAAATTTAAGGCATTATGGAAAAGGCTATTATAAACAGGGTAGATACTCAAAATTTTTAAGCCTTTATAAACATTTTGTCTCGTGACGTTTTTGCGTATCGAGGGATCCCAAGAGGTTTACATACAAGTGGGCTCCACTTGAAAAGAATAGAAGAAATCTAAATTCAAAACTGGTTGGGAATTGACTATTTTCAGTGCAAATGAATTTTTCTCGCTATAAAAGTTTACATCACAGTGTTCTTGTTGAATTTATAATAGGCTTTAGTTTGTAAATCAATTTGATCTACACGTAATTTTCAGGAAAGCATCTGCAGCATAAATTGAGGTGCACCTGCACTTCATACTACTTTTTCCTCATTTTGCTTTTCATTTTCCACTTCGTTCTGTCTGTGTCATCTGTAAATATCTCCATGTTTTCATTCTCGCAGCTCTTGGAGAATTCATTGCAAACTGACATGTTGAAGATAGGGAATTGCAGGGTGGCCCCAGGCACTCTCCACCAACGGATCGTATTCAATAATTCCTGTTCCTTTAATATTTACCAGTTGATATTGGGAGGAAGTGGCCATGGGAAAGGTAGGGAATGAGATGGTGGGGACTAATGGATACCTACATCTCTAGAGTTGACAGAGGAAAAAATAAGGTTTAGAAAAAAGCTCACGATGAAGGCCTTTGCGCACAAGTTTTTTGCATTTGAACTTTTTATTCATAATGCAGTGACAGAGCAGAGACTTAGAGACATGTCTTAGAATCCTTGCTGTCCTACTTATGAACTGCGAGACCTTTCTGCAGTCCATAAATAGGGGGCACGATGCTTATGTCGAAGGGTAGTTGTTGAGGATTAAGTGAATGATATGCACAAAGTCAAGGCCGCATACAAAGCCAATGTCCAACTATGGTACTCATTTGGTTAATGTTATTTATGTTTTTTTATGAATGAGTGAATTCAGAGATAATGACCTCCCTCTAAAGAAGTAGGGAATTCTCTATTTAGAAGGCTTCAGAAGCTGGTTCCTAGATCTGTAGACAACTACCTGTGCCGTATTTCAGTAATTCTAAGATACATTTGTTTTTCATATTTTAATACCTGCAAAATCAGGAAGTGTTTAATAATTGATGGCTTCTTATGGCTGTAATTGATAAATTTTTTCTTTCTTGGTGGCACATAAAATAGTTGCCCGACTTTTTCCTGATGGTGACCTAGATTCCATAAACGAACTCAGCCAGGCAGGTGCCTTTGGCTGCTGCTGTTGACCGGCTCCTTCTTCCCCTTCACCCGCCTCCTCCTTTTTTTCCTCCTCCTCCTTCACAGCTTTGTTTTGATATATTTCATCTACCGTAGGATTCACCCATTTAAAGTAGTTTGGTGTCTTTTAGTATATTCACAGAGTTGTGCAACTATTACCACAATCTCATTCTAGAAATTTTCAACACCCCGACAAACCTTGTATCCATTAACAGTTACTCCCCATTTTCCTTTTCCCCCAATCTCCCCAGCCCCAGGAAAATGCTAATCTACCTTCTGTCTCTATGGATTTGCCTGTTCTGGACATTTCACATAAATGGAATCTTATAATATGTGGCCTTTTGTGACCTCTGGCTTTCATTTAGCATGATGTCTTCAAGGTGGCAGTAGAATTGAGGGATCATACGGTGTCTTAGTCTGCTCGGGCTGCCATAACGAGATCCTATAGACTGGGGGGCTGAAACAGCAGACATTTATTTCTCACAGTTCTGGAGGCTGAGAGGTCTAAGATCAAGGTGTCGGCATGTTGGTTTCTGGTGAGGACTTTCTTCCTAGCTTCTTGCTGTGTCCTCACAAGGCAGAGAAAGAGGGAGTGAGTGAGAGTGAGCACAAGTTCTCTGGTGTCTCTACGTGTAATGCACTAATCCATCCCATCATGAGGCCTCACCCTCACAAGGTCATTTAAACCTAATTATCTCCCAAAGTCCCCATCTCTAAATACTGTAACATTGAGGGTTCGGGCTTTAACATATGAATTTCAGGGGAACGCAGTTCAGTTCATAGCATATTTCTAGGTCGAACTTTCTGAGGAGCTTTTTAGCTTCTTTTATTATTATCTCTGTCCCGGCCCCAGCTTTTACGATGACCCCTCGAAGTTTATTATGGGGCTTATACTCTGCAGCTTATAGATGCCAACACCATGGTCATTTATGTATTCATTCAACAGGAAGTTAATTACCTGATTTGTGCCGGCTGCCATCTATAAGTAAAACAGTAAACATAATCAGGGAACACTTACAGTCTAGTGGGGGAGGCAGGCAAAAATAAATAGCACAAATAAAAAATAGGCAAAACTAAATAATTGCAATCTGTAATCTCAGAAGATAAAAGAGGAGGCCAAACAGAGGATGGCACTGGCCCAACCTAGTGGGGTGGTAGGAAAAATAGGAAAATTAAAGGGGAGAAAGACATTCTGGACAGAACTCAAGACAGGTTGTGGAGGGAATAGAAGGAGAAATCGGGGCCCTTCTAGTGTTCGGCTCAAATGACAGGTCGATGGTAGAGGCATTTGCTGAAAAGGGAAGGGCCACAATGTGGGCTTTAGTGTTTGGAGAGAAGTCAGGATTTCTGTTTTGGATACGTTAAGTTTGAGAAGTCTGTGAGGACCGAAAGAGGAGACATCAAGTGGCAAG
The DNA here is from genome assembly GCA_963575035.1 of Avahi laniger. NCBI lineage: Eukaryota > Metazoa > Chordata > Mammalia > Primates > Indriidae > Avahi > Avahi laniger. The sequence continues at coordinate 2,411 of CAUYSK010116974.1, read as the reverse complement.
GTAGAAGAGTGAGTCCAAAACTCAGAAGAAAGGAATTATATTTATGTTACATTTGGGAATTACAAAGATGATTGTGAACTCCCGCAAGCTGATGGGATGATCTGGGGAAAGAGTGTAGAGAGAGAAGAGAAGGTGGCCCAGGGTGAAGGCAGGGGGATCCCCAACATTTAGGGGTTGAGTAAAGCAGGAGGAAGGAGCCTGGATGGGAAACTGAGGAAGAACATACCAGGGATGGCAGAAGCCCGAGGAAGACAGTATTTCTGGCAAAAGGAAGTGCCCAACTGCCAAGCGCTGCTGAGACATCGGGGAAGACAAGGGTGTAGAATCTTCTGTGGAGTTTGCAACACGGACGTTGCTGGTGTCCCTGACAAGTGAGGACTTAGTGAGTGGAGGGAGGGGCCGGAGCAAGGAGGGCTGAGGGATGGTGGAGGCTTGTGAGGTCTCTGGAAATGTGGCGGGCTGTGGAAGATAGTGGAGCCAGAGCTCCAGGAGTGAGGGAGAGATTGCTGGAGCAGCACAGACAGAGCAGAGCAGAAGGGTCGTGTGGAGGGCGTGGCCTCTTATGGGAGGAGGGACACTCCCTCTGCCGAACAAGGGGCGGAGGCGACACTGGCGGGTGTGAGAGCGGTCGGAGGGGTGCTGGTAGGAAAGGTGAAACCTGGGCTGATTCTTTGTATGACTTTTAATGACACGGTGAGGTGAGGCCATCCGCTGAGCAGGACGGTGCAGAAAAGGACATGGGAGGTTAGAAAAGAGAAGAAAAACTGTGAAATAGCAGCCTTGGGAAATTGGAGAGTAAACCAATTGGAGGAAAATAGCAGTTTGCCAGTCAGTATTGAGTGTCAATTTGCAGTTTGAGATCATGAATTTAAAGCGAAAGCAGTCATTTGCCTTGTGTGGTTTTATCCAGGGACTTTTAGCCTTCCAGGGGCTGGTGCGGAGCAGGGCCGAGGACTTTTGTTAGGGACAGAGGGTGCTGCCTGGGGGTGATGGCGGTGGTGGGCAGTGGGAACCAGGCTGGACAAGGAGGGTCGTGAGGCAGGGCAGGGGGCAGATGGCTGGCGGGGCTTGGGATGTGGGGTGGGGTGAGGTCTGGGATGTGGAGGTTCCTCTGAGGTTGGGGAAGGATGCCGGCAGGGAACTCCGGAGCAGGAGAGGTGCAAGGGTAGGAGGTTGCTGTGGAAGAGTGGGAAGACCGAGGCTGAGATATCAGGGATGTTGGCCATTTGTCTGTATCCCAATTTTTAAGTGACAGGAGTTGTAGGGAGGAGGAGGACTGTGAGCTGGGAGCCTTGCCCTAGTCATAATCATTAGGCCCACTTGCGCTGGTTGTGTGATCACGAGACATTTTCTAACTCTATTTTTTGTGCCCTGATTACAATTTCAGATTTAAAATTGACATGCAGGAATGACAACTTTGGAAATTTAAGTCTATCCCTTGAGCCCCTGTTTATGTTTTAGGGGTAAGTTCTTTGGTGATTTGGTGATTTGATTTTGGAGATGTGGGAGCTTCTGCCCTCACAAGTACTTCCTTCAGGCCTTCGCCTTGGATATGCACGGATCATAGACATCGAGGGTTAGATTTGTGAGATAAAGATGAATAGGAAGTCCAAGTCTAGATGCCGGAAGCTACTTTCCAGGTCTCCAGCCTCAGCTGTGCTCCACGCAGGCAGGACTAGAGCGGTTTTCGCTCTTTGCAGAGCACCCTGCGACTGTCACCACGGTGTTACACATCATAATTGTATCACTGCACGTCATAACAATGGGATTTCAACAGTTATTATTGCACATTCTAATTATCTGATTACTCAGTCTTTCACCAGTTATGTAATTAGATTTAATTACACCAATTGCACAAATAAACGATAGTCAACTACAAATTACTTAAAATAAAATCCAGAACTGTGCGTATGTCGGCAATTGCCCTGAAAACAAGAATAGAAAACAAGAAAGGGAAGAAGGCTTATGAAACCAATTAGCAAGTAAAAGGAATTATGTGATCTCGATGGATCTTTAAAGATGATGGCTGGGATCATCTCGTCTGGAAGTTTCCTGTCATTTCTTTCTGCAACAAAGCGTGGTGGTAAGAACTGAGGGTGTCAAAGTCAAGAGCGCCGATTCGTGTTTGCCTGCCTTGAAGCAGAGACCGCTGAGTACAGCTGAGTGAGGAAGGGGGAAGAAAAGACAGCAAGAGAGAGAAAAGAACGAGAGAGTTTGAGAGAGGGACGCAAGAGTAGGAGGGAGGAAGAATTTAACAAGTTTGACATTTAGTAATTTTTAAAAGTACAGTATATTTTAACATGGAGCGCAGAATCGGTGCTAAACCAAGTCAAATTTATTATTTGAACCTTAGTCCTTACCTAATTTAATTCACTCTGGCATTTCTGATTTTTTTTCTTTCTTTTACCCTT
>CAUYSK010116972.1:0-13128 GCA_963575035.1 Avahi laniger | reverse complement strand
TCTATTAACTAACCTTTCCCTACCTTCCCTTTTTTTTTTATTTCAAAATATTAATATTATGAGGGTACAAATGTTATAGACCTGACTCAGGCATTATAAAAGCAATCATATAACCAAAAATATTTGTACCCTTGTAATATTAATATTTTGAAATAAAAAAAAGAAAATTGGTTGGCTATAAATATGTGAGTGTATTTTCAGGTTCTCTATTCTGTTCAGTTGGTCTATGTTTTTTTTTTTTTCTTTCTTTTTTTTTAAGCAATACTATGATGTTTCGATTACTATAGTTTCATAGTATATTTTGAGGTCTGGTAGTGTGATGCCTCCAGCTTTATTCTTTTTGTTCAATATTGCTTTGGTTTTTCAGGGACTATTTTTTTTTCCAGGGTATTATGAGGGCACAAACATTTTGGATTTTATGTCTTTGCCGCACCCAAGCGAGGGTTAGAGGCATGCCCTTCCCCCTCTACAATGCTCACCGTGTCTTTTATTTGTGGATTTTCCCCTCCCATTTCCCTAATCCCTGGAGAATATTACTGCCATGTGAGCATCCTAGTGTTCATCAGTTAGTACCAATTTGAGGCATCTACCCAAAAGAGCAAAAGACATTCTATAATAAAGACATCTGCAACCGAATGTTTTTGGCAGTACAATTCACTATTGCAAAGATGTGGAAACAACCCAAGTGCCTATCAATTCATGAGTGGATTATTAAAATTTGGTATATGTATGCAATGGAATATTACTCAATTATAAGAAACAACAGTGATCTAACACCTCTTATATTTTCCTGGATTGAACTTGAGCCCATTATCTGAAGTGAGGTATCAAAATATTGGAAGAATGGACTCCAGTTGTACTCCTCATCAAATTGGTATTCGGGGACTTTTATGGTTCCATACAAATTTTAAGTTGTTCTTCCTATTTCTATGAAGAATGTTATTGGTGTTTTGGTAGATCTTGCATAGAATCTGTAGATTGCTTTGGATAGTGTGATCATTTTAATAATATTTTTTTTTGGATTCAGGAACATGGGATATCTTCCATTTATTTGCATATTCTTTAATTTTGTTTATCAGTGTTTTGTAGTTTATTGTAGAGATCTTTCACCTCTTTCGTTAAATTTATTCCTACGTATCTTATTTTTTTGTAAATGGGATTGCTTTGAGGCATTCTCCGTAACTTACATGTATTATAATAATCCTTGATGTTTTTACAATGTCTTAAACCAAAAAGATGATAATGGCATCTCGTTACCTTTTATCTCTTTTGCTTCACGTGGAGTCTATTTTTGACCTTATGACTTATAAGGACACTTCTCCATAAGGGTCCTCCTTAACCTTTCTGAAGCACTTGACATAGTTGCCTGCAATCTCCTTCTCCAACCCGTCTCCCATTTATTTCTGTTCCTGGCATTATCCTGCTTCTCCTATAGCCTCCTATATTCCTCAACATTTCTTCTTTTTTGCTCTTCCTCCTTTTTTCTAAATTTCTGAGCTTTTATCATTGCTTATGATCTCCATTCTCTTGTAACTTCATTGATTTCACTATTGTAGCAAGTCACTCCTGACTCTTTTCTCAGGCCAATTTCCTATTTGCCCCATATTTACAAGTGTTTGATGAATTTCTACCCCAATATTGAACCGTTAACACTAACTGAATGTGTTTAAGTAAAATCCTGTCTGTTTTTTTATTTCCATTATTGAAGTGAGGTTTCTCACCTGCAGCTCCCCCTTATAAATTTAAATTTCATAAAGCTGTCAAATTTATGTTCTGAAAACCAGGTCCCAATTATAAATTCTTCAGCAAGTTTTAAACTTGAATACAGAGTTTGCAGCCAAGAATACTACCAACTACTTAAGGTTGTGGTGAGGATTAAAAGACATATTATAGATAAATATGTCTAACATTATATTTGTCACATAGAAAGATAGTCAATGTAATATTCATGGCTTTGGCTAATTATATTATCTCCTGATCACTAATTTTATTACTTCAAATTTTTTTTGTCTTTTAAGTGCCATTAAATTATTTCTACTTCTTAGTTATTATTCATATTAAAATGTCCATTACTCATTCATGATTCCAAATGATGGTATTTGTTTGTGAACAATGTGATGTACTTGTTTTATGCAATCTTGAACTAGAAGGAATGGAAAGAGTAATACTTTCCCAAAGAGAGACCTGGACTAGAACACCAAAGACCTCTATGTTTATCCAGATTCCACCACTTGGGTAAATACTTTACCTTCTGGACCCTTAGTTTATCACCTCCAAATTGGAGATGTGAATATATTTTCTGATTGTTTACCTTATAGGGTTACCGTAAACCTTGGATAATAGTCCTACCCCGAGAGGCACTTTGTTCCTTTGCCCTCTCAGAGGGGTTCTATCCTTTGCCTTAGTTCTCACACAGCCTCTTTCATCATACTTATCAAAACATGATCCCAAGATAGGAACAAAATCCTTAACGACAAAGTCTAAATGCTTAAATACTTAGTAATCATTGTAAGTATAAGTAGTTACAAAGTCTGAATAGTTACAATGTGGCTTCCTCCAAAAGGTTAAAAAAAAACACTGCTAAGCATAACTATAGATAGCATATTATTAATTTTTTTGTGAGAAGAAAAAGAGAAACATGTTCTGTGAAATATAAACAGACTCTGTAATACTGTTCTCCATCCACCTAGCAGTATTATCTCTCACACAAATTTAAAAGTTAAAACTGTATTTAACTCACACAAGTTGGTAATAAAGCATATACGCAAATTCGACACAAGTTATTAGAGACTCAGTAGAGTTGATGATAAAGGAAGCTGTATTTTCTGTCATCTGTTTCTTGTCTGAAAGCTGTTCTAGGATGTGCTGCTTCTTGCTGGGTTCAAACTGTTGGCACTTGGCCCAGTGAAGGAAAAATGGAGAATAAAAATGGTTGACACTGTTTTCCTCTGAAAGATTGTATAATTGGTTATATTGGATAACATGCTATGAAACATTTTAATGTCTCATATAGCTTAGTAGATATCCTTATCAGTGGTCTGGAATATATTTCTACAAGACATTTAGCAATGTAATACGTAAGTATAAGAGAACTTTGCATTTTGATGATGATCCCATCGCACTCTTGTTCCTTGCCCAGTTTCACCCTTCCCTCACTGTACACATATTCTTATTGTCCTGTTTCCTAGAAACATTATTCCTTAAAAGTGAACCACAGGTTCCCAGAGTAGTCAACTTCATAGAGATAGAAAGTAGACTAGGTACCTAGAGTAGTCAAATTCATAGAAAGAGAAAGTAGAATGGTGGTTGCCGGGGGCTGGGGCGGGAGCAGCGGTGAAGTGAAATGGGGAATTATTGTTTAATAGGCACAGACTGTGAGTTAGGGAAGATGAAAAATTTCCAGAGATGGATGGTGGTGACAGTTACACAGCAGTGTGAATGCCCTTAATGCCACTGAACTGCATACTTTGTAATGGTTAAAATGGTAAATTTTGTGTTATGTATAATTTACTACAATAAAAAATGAACCACACTGTCAAGGGCAGTGATTTTCAAACTGCAAGTTATGATACATTATCTGATCATGAAAGCAATTTAGTAGGTCATGATCAGCATTTAAACACAAAAGAAAGAGCATGGAACAGAATAAAACATATGAGTGCATTGCTGATAGTACGAATAAGTGTTGCCAAAACTTCTGTTTCATGATAATTGAGCCAATTGGCATCAGTATGGCGGTTATGTAATTGTATATGACTGATGTCTTGTTCTCTTTGGTTAATACCCTATTCTGATAGGTGGATGCCCATGCCACTCTGGTTATCAAATATTTTGAAAACAACCTTGTGTGTGTGTAGATACTGTATTATGATATAAAATATATTTCTTACTATGGTTGAAATTCAAAAAATTGAAAGGCAAAAATTTCATATAGAAGCAAATCTGATAGACTGGCAGCAAACCCTTGCACAAACAAGTCTAAGAAACCAGTGTGTAGCTCGTGCCTACAGTTTTAATTGCAGCATTAGCAATAAAGTTGTATCAGTCCCTGTGGCCCTGGAAAAAGTCTTGACTTTGTGGAAGATGAGATCATCTATTCAGAGATATATGCTCTCACCAGTGCTGAAGCACTGATTGAGTGAAATGAGTCTGCAAACCCAGGAGGCTGAAGTCAGATGGCTGAAAACTAGCCAGGTCCTAGAGTTTCTACATAGAGGACTCCATCTGTGGTTTTATTTATTTTTTTCAGACTTTTGTGCCCAGCTGAGTCTAGGCCAATTTGCTGTGTAATTCGTCTAAACCTTTTCCTCACTCAGCAGCTATAAATCCATCCAACTGTCCATTGCAGCTCCTGGGCAGTGTCCTGGGACTATTTGGGGCTTAATTTCACTGGGTCATTAGTGCATAGCTCCCTAGAGAATGCTTACATTTTAGTTTTCCTTGATTTTTTTTCCAAAGGAGCAAAAGTCTTCCTTCACAGATGGCTGTTACTGGTAGCTGGCAGGCAAGCTGATGGATGAATTCTTTTTCCTTTGGCACTAAGCAGAGGAGCATGCCTGGCAGTGTGGCTCTGGCAAACTATTGATTAGTCTCGCTTTTAAAGGCTACTAGAGATGGTGTTGGTGTGTGATGCTGTGTGAGCTCTGTTCTCCATTCTGCATCCAATTGGACTAACTAGGTTAATAGCTCACTGAAATCAGCTCTTCCATTGTAGCCAGCCTAACATCTGTGTAGTAAACACTTAGCAAGAATTACTCTTGCGAATTTACAATTGCTCTCCCTGGAACTAGTAGTCTGATTTAGAGAGCTTTGTAACAGTTGTTTGAGAGAGGCATGATGAAGTCTGTCCTCTTCATCTGTACTTCTTGCTAGCTGTTAGATATGCTTGTACATAAATATTTATGTTGAACTACAGTTAGTAAATTTCAGGTTTACAATGACTCCCTGTCATTTCCCATAATCCAGAAACAAAAGGATGCTTCAAAAATTGTTCAGCACTAAATTTAAGTTAAAGGAAGGCACTATTTTTTCCAGATAAATAGCTGGACTTAAAACTGCTAAACACTCATGACTTTTCAAATCAAAGCACAGTTTTAATAGTAATTTTCAATCTCATTTCTTGATTCATTTTTATGTAAGAAATTTCTTTCTTAAATTATGAGAATGATTTTATAACTTTTTTCCCTTTGTTTTCTTCTTTTTTAAAATACGTCTTTCCTGCCTTTCCCCATCTCACCTTAGCCCCTAATTCCCAGGCAACCCCTGATCTGCTTTCAGTTAGTATAGATTAGTTTGCATGTTTCTAGAATTTTATATAAATGAAATAATAAGATATATACTTTTTAAATCTGGCTTCTTTCACTTAGCATAATTATTTGAGAGGCATCCATGTTGTTTATAGCAATAGTTCATTCCTTTTCATTTTTCAGTAGTATTATATTGTGTGGTAATATCAAAATTTGTTTATCCATTTACCTGTTGATGACCATTTGAGTTATTTTCAGTTTGGGGTTTGTGTGTGTGTGTATCTTTGTCTATCATCTGTTTTTCTGCTATATACATTTGTTTGCAAGTCTTTATCTAGAAATATGTTTTCATTTCTTTTGGGAAAATTCCTGGAAATATAATGACTGACTTATATGGTAGGTGTATATTTAGTGCTTTAAAACAACTTTTCAAAATGGTTCTATTTTATATTCCTACTAGGAGTGTATGAAATATCCAGTTCTTTTATTTTCTTCATGTTATTACCAATATTTGGTTTATTGGGTCTTTTTAATTTTAGCAATTCTAATAGGTATGTTGAAAATCAGTTGTCCACGTATGTGTGAATCTGTTTATGGATTCTTTATTTTGTTTCCCTCATCAATTTGCCTATCTTCATGTCAGTACTGTGAGTCTTGATTATTATAGCTCTATAACAAATCTTGATATTAGGAAGAATGAACATTTTTTTCTTTATAGGTTTTGGTTATTTTAGATCTTTTGCATTTTCATAGGAATTTTAAAGGTTTCTTGTAAAATTCTACATTGCCTGCTGGACTTTTGGTGTCAGGATTGCAAAGTGTCTAAAAATCAATATGGGAGAATCGACATTTTAATATTAAGTGTATTGACATTTGAACAAAATATATCTATCCATTGATTTAGATCTCCTTAATTTCTTTTCACAGTGTTTTGTAATTTTCAGTGTATAGGTCTTACACATCTTTTCTCAGCTTATTTCTAAAGTATTTCATATTTTTGATGCTGCTTTAAATGATATTTTTAAATCAATTTCTAATTGTTGCTCAAATGTAGACACACGATTTATTTTTGTATATTAATGTTTTAACCTTCAGCCTTGCTAAACACACTAAGTTTTGCATCATTTTTGTAAATTCTATGGGATTTTCTATATAGGTGACCATACTGTCAGCAAATACTTCTTCCTTTCTAATCTGGATACTTTTTATTTATCTTACCTGATTGAACTAGCTAGAACTTCCAGTAAGACATTGAATAAAAGTGGTGAGAGTAGACATCTTTGTCTTGCTCCTGATTTCAGAGAGAAAGTATTCAGTATTTCACAATTATGATAGGTGTAAACTTTCCATAAATATGCTTTACTAAGTTTACAAAATTGTCTTTTATTCCTAGTTTGCTGAGAGTGTTTTTTTTTTTTATCATGAATAGATGTTGGATTTTGTCACATACTGGTTCTGTATATTGAGATCATTAGATTTTTTTCAGTTTATTAATATGGCAAATTATTTTCATTAATTTTCAAATATTAAACAAACTCTGCATTCCTAAGATAAACCCCAACCTGGTCACTCAGTACTATCATTTTTGTGTATTGTTGGATTTGTTTTGCTAAAATTTTATTTAGCGTTCTTGCATCTATGTTCATGTGGGATTTTTTTTTTTTTTATAGTTTTCTTTTCTTCCAATATGTTTTGGTTTTGTTACCGGGATAAATGCTAGCCTCATAGAATGAGTTGACTAGTAGTTAGCCCTCTTCAATTTTTTGAAAGGCTTTTCAATTTTTTGAAAGTATTATTTCTTCTTCAAATGCTTTGCAGAACTAAGTGGAGCCATCTTGGCCTAGAGTTCTAATTGTGGGAAGGTTATTAACCATAAATTCAATTCATTTGATGGATATGGGCTATTTGGGTTATCCATTTCCTCTTGAGTGAAGTTTGATAGTTTATGTTTTCAAAGTATTTGCCCATTTCACATAAATTGTTTAAATTATTGGCACAACATTGTTTACCCTTTTTCCCCCCTTTTTATTTATTATCCATCCAATGTGTGGTGTTGTCGTCTTTTTCACTATTAGGGAAATGTTTTTCTTCTCCCGTTTGTTCTTGACCACTCTGGCTAGAGATTTACGAATTTTATTGAACTTCTGAAAGAATCAGATTTTAGCTTTATTGATATTCTCTATTGTTTTTCAATTTCCTAGTTCACTGATTTTAGTTCTGATCTTTATTATTTTCTCTCTTTTTCTTACTTTAGGTTTAATTTCCCTCTTTTTCTTAAAATGAAAGCTGAGGTCATTGATTTGTAATCCTTATTCTTTTGGAATATAGATGCTTAGTGCTATAAGGCTCCCAATGTCCCTCAAATTTTGATTGATTATATTTTCATTTTAATTTAAAAGTTTAGTTAAAACAAATTTAATTTCCCTTTTTACAAGAAACTTCATTCCCATGAGTTACATACAAGTGGCCCAGAATATGGTCTGTTTTGGTAAATGTTCTGTGTGCATTAAAAGAATGTATACTCGGCACTTATTTGGTAATATTTTCTCTAAGTTTTAATTAGGCAAAGTTTGCTGATAGTATTGTCCAAATTTTGCATATCCTTACTGATTTTTTTCTATTTTTCTGTCAACTATTGAAAGAGAGTGGTGTTTAATCTCTCACTATAATAGCGATTTTATCTTTCCTTGAAGTTTTGTTCTTCTTTCCTTTTGAAGCTCTAATATTATGCATAATGTTTAAGATTGTTATTTCCTCTTGATGAACTGTCCACCTTATCCCTGTTAATATTTTTTGCACTGGAATAAACTTTGTCTGAAATTAATATACTCACACCAGCTTTTATAATTGGTGTTTGCATAGTGTATATATTTCTTTTTTTAACCTATTTGTATTTTCATATTTTTAGTTGATTCTTAAAAAATGTTTAATCGACACATAATAGTTATACATATTTATGGGGTACAATATGATGTTTCAATATGCGTACAGATTATGTAATGATCAAATCAGAGTAATTAACATATCCATTGCCTCAAACGTTTATCATTTCTTTGTGATGAAAACATTCAAAATCCTCTTTTCTAGAAATATGCCATACCTTATTGTTAACTTTTGCCACTCTACTGTGCAATAGAACACCAGACATTATTCCTTCTTTCTAATTATAACTTTGTGCCTTTTGACCAACCTCTCTCCATCCCATCCTTCCCTCTAGGCTCCCCAGTCTCTAGTAATTACTGTTCTATTCACTACTTCCATTGGGTCAACTTTTTTAGATTCTACATATGAGTGAGATCATGCAGTATTTGTCCTTCTGTGCTGGATTGTTCCACTTAACATAATGTTTCTCAAGTTTATCCATGTTTTCACAAATGGCAGGATTTTATTCTTTTTTATATCAAAATAGTATTTCATTGTGTATATATACCATATTTTCTTTTTCTATTCATCCATTGTTGAACACTTAGGTTGATTCCATATCTTGGCTATTGCGAATAGTGCTGCAATAAACATAGGAGTGCATATATCTCTTTAACATACTGATTTCACTTTCTTTGGATATGTACCCTGTATTAGCATTGCAGGATAATATGGTACTATTCTTAACTTACTGAGGAGACTTCATACTGTTTTCCATAATGCTTGTGCTAATTTACAATCCCACGAACAGTGTGTAAAAGTTCTCTTTTCTCTGCACCCTCACCAACACTTCTTATATTTTGTCATTTTGATAATAGCCATTTTAACTGAAGTGAGGTGATATCTCATTGCGGTTTTCATTTGCATGTCGCTAGTAATTAGTGATGTTCAGCATTTTTAAATACACCTTTTTGGCTAATGGTATGTCTTTTTTTTTTTGAGAAATGTCTATTCAGGTCTTTTGTCTATTTTTAAATTGGATTATGATTTTTTTTTTGCTATTGTGGTGTTTGAGTTACTTATATATTCTAGATATTAACCCCTTATCAGATGTATAGTTTACAAATATTTTCTCCCATTATGTATGTTTTCTCTTCACTGTGTTAATTGTTTGTCTTGCTGTGCAGAAGCATTTTAGTTTGATCATTTCTTTATTTTTGCTTTTGTTGCCTGTGCTTTTGAGGTCTTATCCAGAAATAGTCCTTGCACAGTCAAATGTCATGAAGCATTTTTCCCATGTTTTCTTCTGGTAATTTATTTAAGTCTTTAACACATTTTGAGTTGATTTTTCTATATGGTGAAATACTGGGACCCAGTTTCATTCTTCTGAATATGGATGTCCAGTTTTCCCAGCACTATTTATTGAAGACACTATCCTTTCTCCAATATATGTTCTTGGAAACTTTGTTGAAAATCAATTGGCTGTAGATGTGTGGACTTATTTCTGGGATCTCTCTTCTGTTTTGTTGGTCTATGAGTCTGTTTTAATGCTGGTACCATGCTGTTTGGATTACTATAGCTTTGTACTATATTTTGAAGTCAGGTAGTATGATACTTTCAGTATTGTTATTTTTGTTCAAGATTGCTTTGGCTATTCAGTCTTTTGTGGTTACATATAAATTTTAAGTTTGTTTTTTTCTATTTCTTGAAAAATCTCATTGGTATTTTGATAGAGATTGCATTGAATCTAGATTGCTTTGGGTGGTAGGGACATTTTAATAATACAGATTCTTCCAATGCTTGAAAAAGTGTTATCTTTCCATTTATTTGTATGCTCTTCAATTTCTTTCACCAGTATTTTATAGTTTTCATTGCAGAGATCTTTCACTTCTGTGGTTAAATTTACTCCTAGGTATTTTATTTTCTGTAGCTCTTACAAATGGGAATGTTTTCTTGATATCGTTTCAGATAGTTCACTATTAACATATAAAAATGATACTGGTTTTTGTATGTTGATTTTATATCCTGAAACTTTACTGAATTTGTTTATTAGTTCTAAGAATTTTTTGGTGGATTCTATAGGATTTTCTCTATATAAGATCATGTCCTCTACAAACAGGAACACTTTGATTTTCTCCATTCCAGTTTGGATACCTTTTATTTCTTTCTCTTGCCTAATTGCTCTGGCTGGAACTTCTAGTACTATGTTGAATAAAAATGGTGAAAGTGGTCATATTTGTCTTGTTTTTAAATAAAATTTATTAAATTAAATATTATTAAATAAAAAGCTTTCAGCTTTTCCCCATTTAGTATGATGATTGTTGTTTTTTGTCATATATGGCCTTTATTGTGTTGAAGTACATACCTTCTATACCTAATTTGTTGGAAATTTTTATCATGAAGGGATGTTAATTTTGTCAAAATTTTTTTTCTGCACTTTGAAGTAATCAAATGATTTTTGTCCTTCTTTCTATTAATGTACCACATTTATTGATTTGAGTATGGTAAACCATCCTTGCATCCCTGGGGTGAATCACACTTGATGATAACCAATAGTTTTCTTTTATTGTGTTGTTGAATTCTGTTTGCTAATAGTTTGTTGAGGATTTCTGCTGCTATGTTCATCAGGGATATTGGCCTGTAGTTTTCTTTTCTTGTTATTGTGTCTTTGTCTGGTTTCAATGTCAGGCTAATGCTAGCTTTGCAGAATGAGTTTGGAAGTAGTCCTTATTCTTCCATTTTTCTGAAGTAGTGTGAGCATAATTGGTATTTTTCTTTAAATGTTTGGTAGAATTCAACAGTGAAGCACTCAGATACTGGACTTTTCTTTGATGGTATAAAGATAGACACATAAACTAGTGGAACAGAATAGAGAATCCAGAAATAAAGCCAAATAGATACCACCATTTGATTTTCAACATAAAAGACAAAAACATACACTGGAGAAAGGATGCCCTATTCAATAAATGATGCTAAGAAAATTAGATAGCCACATGCGGAAGAATGAAAGTCGATCCCTGTCTCTCACCATAAACAACTATTAACTCAAGATGCATTAAAGACTTAAATGTAAGACTGAAACCATAAAAATTCTAGGAGAAAATATAGGAAAAACTCTTCTGGACATTGGCCTAGACAAAGAATTTATGACTAAGACTTTAAAGACAAATTCAGCAATAATAAAAGTAAATAAATGGGACTTAACTAAACTAAAAAGTTTCTGCACAGCAAGGGAAATAATCAACAGAGTATACAGACAATCTACAGAATGGGAGAAAATATTTACAGCCTATACATCTGAGAAAGGACTAATGTCAAGAGCCTACAAAGAACTCAAAGAAATCAAAAAAAAAAAAAATCAAACAACCCCATCAAAAAGTGGGCAAAAGACATGAACGGATTTTTTTCAAAAGAAGATATACAAATGGCTTATGTACATAGGAAAAAATGTTCAACATCACTAATAATTGGGGAAATGCAAACTAAAACTACAATGAGATATAACCTTACCCCTATCAGAATGGCTATTACTAAAAAATAAAAAAATAATAGATGTTGGCATGGATGCAATGAAAAAAGAAAACTTATACACTGTTGGTGGGAATGTAAACTAGTAGAACATCTATGGAAAACAGTATGGAAATTCTTTCAAAGAGTTAAAAGTAGACCACCATTCAATTCAGCAATCCCAAAGGAAGTGAAGTCATTTTACAATGACATCTGCACTCAAATATTTATTGCAGTACAATTCACAATAGCAAAAAAATGGAATCAACCTAAGTGTCCATCAACTGGAGTGGATAAAGAAAATGTGGTGTATATATACCATGGGGTGCTACTCAGCCATAAAAAGGAATGAAATATTGTCTTTTGCAGCAACCAGGGTGGAACTTGAAATCATTATACTAAATGAAGTATCTCAGGAATGGAAAAAAAAAACATCACACAGTCTCACTGGTAAGCAGGAGCTAAATGATGGATATAGGCAGTCATAAAGAAGAGTAAGAGACATTGGAAGCTGAGAAGGGGGGAGGTTAGAAGAGGATGAAGGATAAAAAATTTGCCTATTGGATACACTGTACACTATTCTGGTGATGGGTACACTAAAAGCCCTGACTTTAGCAGCATACAATTCATCCATGTAACAAAAAACACTTGTACCCTTTAATCTATTGAAATAAATAATAAAAAGGTATTATTAATATGTACTGTATATAATTGTATGTGTTATACATTTATACAACTGGCAACACATGAGTAATGCATTGAGCTGTGACATTATAATGGCTAAAATATCACTAGGTGATAGGAGTTTTTCAGCTCAATTATAATCTTATGGGACCACCGTCATATATACATTCTGTCATTGATTGCAGTGTCATATACAGCACATGATTATGGTTTTCTCTGGAGAAACCACAAAACTAATTCTTTAGCCATTTAAAATTAAAAGTATCTTCTAACATTCCTAGATTAGGGCTCACAATTAATATCTGGTCATTTAGTAATTAAACCATTTTCAACTATGCAACATAAGGATTTGGAGTCTTAAGACCTGAGTTTCAGTTTTGGATATATCACTTGTTAACTATGTGATCCTGAGCAAATTGTTAATCCTCTTTGACACTCGGTTTCTAGAATTGTAAAGAGTGACAACTTATCCTGCCTACCCCACATGTAGTTGTGAAGTTCGTATGAGATGATAAATTTAAGAGAACAAATTAAATATCCTATTCTGGACTTTTCTTAAAGATAATATTTGCTTATATTAGGGTACCAGTTAAGGAAAAGAATCTAGTTTAAAGAGTAATATGTAGAAGTAGTCAATGATTACTAATGAATTAAGGATGAGTGACTGATCCAGAGGATTAAAGTTATCTTTATGTAAGACTTTTTTTTCAATGCTATAATAGCAATTTTTGATAACATGGAATGGATATCTTATAACCTGGAAAGAATTTTTAAGACGAATCCTCTTATAAAAATATATTTTGGCAAAATAGTTTTTTCCAGTTTCGTG
>CAUYSK010116971.1:0-32218 GCA_963575035.1 Avahi laniger | reverse complement strand
GGTTTGTAAAAATTGCAAACTGGCCTCCTGGGCCTCAGATGTCCCCTGGACGTCCCTGCCCAAGGGCAGAGGAAGGTACAGATCGTCTCAAACTGGGCTGAGCCCGTGGGCTGGAGATCCCCAGACGGGGGCATGGTGTGTGCCCTGCCCCAGACCTGGGAAAGGCCCTTCCTCACGCTGACGTTAGGGCTGGTGCCGCTGCTGGTTTTTGTCTCTGAGCCATAACCGTCCTAGACCGCACGGGCCCGGAAGGCAGCAATCTCGGTTCCTCGGGCTCTCATTTTCCTCCCGTCGTGGCCGCGTACAAGATGGGACGGCGATGGCTGTGCTGGTTGGGGGAGGAAGCCCAGTGTCGGGTGAGCACTTTGAGATGCACGGACTGGGTCAGGGCCCCAGGCCCCTCGGCGACCGCCTTGCTTTGGTGCTCTTGACCTTGATTTACACAAATGCCATCTCTCATCCCCATAGCTGCCTTGCGATGGTGAAATTATCATCATCATCCCTGTTTTTATAGTTGAAGAAACCGAGGCACAGGCTAAGTAGCTGTTCAGCTATGACAGAGGGAATGAGAGCGGGAGAAACCTGCTTCTGAAGCGAGCCTCCACCACCTGCCAGCTGATGTCGCGAGTTTCGCCACCTCCCTGAGCCTCCCTGTCCTCACGGTCCCCGGCCTCTGCAAATGCTTAATAAATTCTCGTCACTCGTCCCTTCCCACACGCTGTGAGCCAATGTGTGCTTAGGAGCTGCTCGGGCCGGGCGGGGAGTGGCTCAGCCGACGTCACTTGGGAGCAGCTTGCGTTGGGGGCCTCTGAGGGCGCCCGTGTCCTCTGATTCCTCTGGCCCCAATCGCCAGCCCACCTCCCAGCCTCCGCAGCTTCAGGACAGGCTCCTGCTGAGGGTCTGCACTCAGCCCCAGTTGCTGAGAGCGCCGCCCTGGAGGCAGGGACCTCGGAGGGGCGTGGACGGGAAGCTCGCCAGGAGAGGGTGGGGTGGTGGCTGTGTGGTGGACAGGGGTCAGACTGAGGGGGATGAGGAGACAGAATCCTCAGGGCAGGGAAGGAGGGTGAGGCAGGAGCCCATGGTGAGCCCTGCAAAGCTCAGTCTTGAGCCCACAGAGGGCTGGCTTTGGTGGCGATGTCATATGTGGTCTCTGACACATCGCAGGGAGGTACTGGAGAGGCAGATGTCTAATCAACAGTCCTGGCCGAGAGTGACCTGAGCCTCCTCTGCCCTGTGATGGCCTGGAAGGAGGGGGTGGGGGCTTGTTGGGGGAGGGGAGGGGAGTACGCTGTCGGGTCCTTTCTGTCCTCCCCTTCAGCCCCTCCAGGTCACGTCAGCTCCCTCTGGCTGGTTCAGATGGGACAACAGGATGCTAAATCACCATCCCGTCTAGAAGTCAGCCCCTCACCTTGTAACCTCCTTCGGCCAAAGATCTCTCTAGTCTGTTTATCCATCCTGACCTTCAACCCATCAAAAGCAAAATGTTTGGTTTTTAGAAATGATCTGTTTGCTTTCCTGCTTCCTGAGGCAGTCGGAGCTTGGAGAGGCCCATCCAGATGTGGGCTTGGTGGGATCCACCCCCAAAGTCTGAGCACTGAGCCTCGTAGGAGGGAGGCAGCAGCGCCTGGGACCTGAGACCCAGACGGGCCAGGCCTGTTGCTCTCGACAGCGTGTGGGAGGCAGGACTCCTGGGACTCTTAACTCTGCTGACCTGAGGATGGGAGCAGTGGCCCCAGGAACACACTCTTCCTGCCAGCGGGAGGCAGAAGGGGCTCGTCATGTGGGTGGGGGCAGGGTGGGAAGGAGCCCTGGACAAGCTGGGGTCTCGGGGTTGCTCTCAGTTCTTTCTGGACCCTCTGCCCTTCAGTTTGCTGCTCCGAAGGATTCACATGGGGGAAGATATTGTCCCAGGTGTTGGGCATACAGCCAGCAGGAAACAGAATTCTGCCCTCTTGGAGCTTATATTCCAACAGCACTGCTTGTCCTGCTCAGCTGGATGCCCCGAAGATGATCGTCTCATCCAAGCCCCCATTTTATAGAGAAGGAAACCCACAGGGCAAGGGCAAGGGTCTTGCCCAGGGCCACACAATACGTACCTGAACCCCGGAGTCCTGGGTCCTACTCAGCAGAGCTTCCGTCACCCGGGCTGCTCCAAGGAGTTAAAGGAGTGGGGAGCACCGTTGTGTTGGGGTTGTCAATCCCTTAATCAGAGGGAAGAGGAAGGTCTCGAAGCTCCAGCAGCAGCTGCAGCGGCCCCTTCTGCCGAGGAGCCTGTAAGGGCTGTTTGCCACCAAGGCCAGGGTCTCTGCCTCCCTCCCGTTGCTGCCCAGGGAGGGCCAGGAGGGGCCTGGCAGTGGTGGGAGGTGGGAGGGGACGGGAGCTGCTTCTCAGCTTTCAGGGCCCTCTGGGGTGACCTCCCTGGGCCCAACTGAGCCTCAGACTCTTTCTTAGCCCAGCTCCTAACAAGCCTCCACTATCACCCTGAGAGCAGATGGCTGAGGCTCTGTTACTAGAAGAGACCATTAGCAGCATTTTTTTTTCCCTGCTATTGCATTTCTATGGCCCACAGCTCCTCTGGATAGCGTTTTCCCAGTTAAATCAGATGTTTTGCAAAAAAAATGAAATAAAATAAAGAAAAAAAAGGACCGGTAATCACAGCCATAAATCACAAGTCACGTGACCATGAGCGGGCGGCTTCCTGGCTTCCCAGGACCTGTGAGTGGTGGCGGTGCCTGGGAAAGCTGGCGCTAACGGGGCGACGGGGAGGCCAGGTTTCCCGGGGGGATGTCGCCCACCAGCCAGGTACTTCACAGCATCACGGCCTCCGGAAGGGGCGGCATGTTTGTGGGGAGGCTGGGGGCGGTGGGGAGGCCCACCAGGCAAAAGCAAGTCACCAGAGGAGAAGGATGTTTGTTACCCCAAACCTGCTTGCTGTTTCTGTGACGAGATGGCGCACCGCCTGGGAGGGCGCACAGTCCTCAGTAGGACGTCGCCACGGTCCACGGGCTCCCACACTCCGTCACCTGCTCAGAAGCTTAGAGAACTCACACGGGTACGCACTCGGGGCTCCCAGGCCCCACCGGCAGAGCCTCTGCGATCCAACCAGCTCTCCTCTGAGCATAAATATTAATAAATCAACTGCAGGAGAACTTGGAGAAATCCAAAGAGGAGAATTATTTAAAAGACTCTGGATAAACATAAAATAAAAAGTGCACGAGCCCTTAGAAGAAGGCCTGGGCTCTGAGGAAGGGAAGGGAAGCGAGAGTTAAATGTTGATGAGGAAGTGGCAGATCTTGCTCTTCAGACTTAAGGATGGAGCACTGAGCACAGAGAGGCTAAGGGCCTTGCCCGAGGCCACACAGCAGCCCCAGGTCAATCATGCAGTCAGGGATTATCCGTCCTCAATGGCCCAGTCAAGGAGGATGTATTAAACACTGCTGGGGACTGGGCTCTGCTCTCAGGCCTGGGGACCTAGAGGATGAAGACACACCCTTGTCCTTCAGAAGTTCATGCCCCTGCAAGGGAGAAAGGCACGATGCGATTGTGACCCCAGGGAGGGAGAGCCATGGATGATTCTGGATGTGTTGCCAGGGTTCATGCTCTGAGGGATTTGACACAACAGCAGGGCCTTGGCCAGAAGGAGCTGTGGTTGTTTCGGTGCTGGGCGCCCGAGGCACCGTGGAGGCTGTGTCTAGCACACTGAGGCTCTCGGGAGACCCAGCGAGGTGGGGAGCTGTAGCATTTCATTTCCACTATGAGTCCTTGGCCACCTGGAGTAACTGGCCATGCCAGTGCCTGCCTGCCCCTACTGTCTGGGCACTGGGTGGGATGGCGGTCACTCCTGGGGATCCGTGTGTGTTTGGGGTGGAGCGGGAAGAATTTGCTAGAAGAGAGACACTGTTTCAGGAGACTAATGAAGGACAGGAAAAATAGGAACCAAAGAAATTGCACCTAGTGTGTTCTAGGCACCAGGGAAGGGACTTGCATAGGTTTTATCTAATTCTTACATTGACCCTACATGGTACTCCCCATTTTATAGATGAGGAAATCAATATTGAGGACCAGCTAAAGGCTCACGTCTGTGACAGGTCCTGTGCAGCATAGGGAACAAGTGTCAGTACGGCACAAGTCAACAACTTTATTAGTTGGGCATCTACTGTGTACCAGACACTGAGTTAAGTTATGAGGAAGACTCCATCCTTGTCTCGCACAATTCCAGAAGCTGGTGATCAGGACCCTGAGATGTCAGGGCTGAGAACACTTAGGCGTCTTCCAGAAGCCCAGCTCCTCCGCTGGACAGGTGGGTAGCTGAAGCCTGCAGGGAGGAAGTGGTTCCCCCGAAGCCACGTGGTGAGCCTTGTTCTACCTCACAACGTCGCTTCTCAAGGACACTTGTTCTGCTTGTAGTCTCCCCCTGTTTCGAACTTGATTTTTATTCCCTCACTTAAACAATTAAGCCTTAACATACCAAAAACTGATCATTATCCTCCTAGGGTTTAAAAAACAAGATTACTATTTGTAACACAAGCAATTAGCTACCTTCTGGTGTTTCCTTACTTTCCTCCTCCCCAAGGACTATGCTTTTTCAGGTTGCCGAGGGCCCAGCAAGCAGAGGTGCTGGCTGGACCTGTTGCCCTGGAGCAGGCCCCAGGATTTTGGGAGCTGGAAATGCCCCGGGACAGGAGGGAAGGGTGCTAAGGTTGGCTGTTGGGGGTCTGCCAAGGTGGAGAGTTCCTCTTTAGGGGTGCTGGCTTGGTTCGATTCTGACAGCACTGGAGCATCCAGTCCCAGGTTGTTTTCTAAGCCACATCACTGCTCTGGTAGGATGCAGATGGCCACTGCCTCTGGGGTTTATGGGTATGTCAATCAACTGTAGCAACACATGTGGAATCTTCCCAGACAGGATCTTTAAGGGGTCTGGGAGCCCTTTGTATTCAATTGGAATGTTTGGATATTTTTTAACTGTTCTGGAAGTAGGGTCCATAGACTTCATCACATTTTTTTTAATGGTGATTATATTTTTTGTATTTATTTTGTTATGAAATATACATAAAGAAGCATATATAAAGTGTATGCATATAATGTAAAGAATAATGAAACAAACGCTACGTACCGACCATCTAGACTGAGAAATAGGAAACTGTTAATATCTGAGAAGCCCCCATGGGCCCTCCCTGATTGTACTAATATCTCCTTCCTACCCCCGGAGTTAACTATTATCCTGATTTTTGTTAAGATTGTCATTCCCTTGCTTTCTCTATAGTTTTCCCACTCATGAATCTATTCCAAAACAACATATTGCTTAGCTGTGGCTGTTTGTGAACTTTTAATGGATTTAAACTGTAAACACACTGTAAATATTGCTTCCTGAGGGCCTCATGGTATGTCTTTGTGATCCGTCCCTGTCCCCGTGTGAACTTGTGGCTTGCTCCATTTCTCTGTCCCACAGTCCTGCCTTATATGACTCCACACAACTCACCGGTTTCCGGACCTTTGGTCTGTTTCTAGATTTTTGCTATTAAGAACAATGTTCTTTGGACATTTTCTAACCCACATGCAAGAGCTTCTCTAAGGAAAATAACTGGGAGTGGGATTGTCGGATCATGACTACGTGCATACTCAGTTTTACCAGACAAGCCTAAATAATTAAGCTTTAATACACCAAGAAACAGATCATTATCTCCTGAGGTTTAAAAAGCGGGGTTACTATTTGTAATCAAACCATTTTCCAGAACGTTTCCACCAGTTTGCACTCTCAGCAGCAGCGGGCGAAAGCACCACCTCCTTCTCGCCTTCACCACTGTTGAAACTGCCAGGCGTGTTCATTCGTGCTGATCCGGTGTGTATGTATATTAGTGTGGTCTTAAATTTGCATTTTAGTGATTAGCAAGACTGAGCACTTTTTATGTATTTATTGGCCATTAGGGTATCTTTTCTGTAAAGTACAGTTCAAATCTATTACCCATTTTTCTATTGAGTTATATGTTTTTTTAAAATGTATTGATTCATAAATGGTTTTTAGTTTGTTTTTGTTTTAATATATTCCAGAAATCAATCCTTTGCAGTTGTATGAATTGCAAATATCTTCTTACATTAGGGCTTTTCTTTTGACTTGTATTCATTGCATTTCCAAAGGGCCCAGGAAAGACTGAGAACCATTTACAGTACAGGTACTGAGAACAGGACGTCCAAGAGCCAGACACCCCAAACTTTTGTTACGCTTGCTCGTATTACAGCACATTGAACCAGTGATCAAGAAAGTCACGTTAAAAGCAAGATTTGTAGCCTCCCTGGAAATATAAGACAATCTGGGTGGGTCTGCAGCTCCTACGTAGCAGCAGCAGGTCCTACCTGAGCGGGGGCTGTCACCTGGAGACAGGTGTTCTGCGTCACCCCCGTTCCTATTGCTTCCAGACACTGACGGTCCAACGCCACTTGTCATTCTCAGCCTACCCTGGCGGTTTCCTTCCACGTACCTGGGTTCATTGTGCATGTCGCCTACATACATTTGTGTTTTGTTTTCGCTCAGCATCCCTGCACCTCATTATACCATACTGGGGTGTGCTGACTCCTGTGAGTCAATATAGTAAGAGGCAGCAAAATATAACCTGTTTTTCTGTCTCACACACCACTCACCACAGAACACTTCACTTCTGGTCACCAAAATGTGAGTGGCTTTCTCCCCGCCAACAACCGATTCCCCAGTGGACACCAACTGGGGGTCCCATAATTCAGTTCATTTCCGACCGTATCCACCTGGAGACAGTATCAGATCCTACGGGTTGAAGGTCCAGTCCCACAAGACTGAGCCCACTTCAGATGCCACTTGCAAGGCTCAGGTTGTGGCTTGTGCTTCTGGCCAACCGGTTATAAACTCGGGGTTTCCATGACCCCCTCCTCGGGTTCAATTAACCAGAGGAGCAGCTCACAGAACTCAGGACTCAGGGAAACATTTTACTTACGTCCACCCATTCATTACAAAGCATATTACAAAAGATACAGATGAACAGCCAGGTGGAAGAGATGCCGTGGGCAGGCGTCAGAGGAGGGGCCAGAGCCTCCATCCCTCTCTGGGCGCACCACCCTCCAGCGCCTCCACGTGGGCAGCAACCCAGAAGCTCTCCAGACCCTGTGGTTCAGCACACAGGCATGATGATTATTAACTCGACCTCCAGCCTCTCCCCCCCGGAGGATGGGAGTGGGGCTGAAAGTTCCAAGCCTTGGCCTTTCTGGCGGCCAATCCCCATCCTGGAATTATCCAGGGGCCATCAAGAGTTGCCTCATTAGAACAAAAGGTGCTTCCGTCACCAAGGAAATTCCAAGGGATTAGGAGCTCTGTGTTAGCACCTGGGGTCAGAGACCAAATATTAGAACAAAAGATGCTCCATGCACCCCTGTTTTGCAGGACACGATAAAGGTTTTAGGAGCTCTATTGCCAGGAATTAGAGGCAGAGACCAAGTATATGTTTCTTATTGTATCACAAAAAATTGCACTTAAAATTTCTGTTGTCAGATGGATGCTTCTGGTAGGGCGACCACTTAGAGCTGATCTCCCTCACTGAGACCTGAGCAAAAGGAAAGTTCGCCTTCTCTTCTGATCTAAAGATCAAGGTCTGTGAGGCCCCGACTTCTTAAGGAGGATGAGAGGGAGGAAGGCCCCTGGAATTGGGTCCCCAAAAGCACCTCTGCCGTGGGAGTGCTTGGAGGTGGCATCGTGCATCTGGGAGCATTGGTGGTGACCAGTATGTCAGACAGACATGAGCTTTGGATCGTCTTGACGGACAGCCTTTACCCCCATCTCCAGAAGGAGGGGAAAGAGCTATTGCTAGATATTTGCTTTCCTGTTTATCTGGGGACAGCTTGATTTGCATCTCATGTACATCCATTTGTGTGCTGAATCTTGAAGGTCCAAACTCGGGGTGTCTGAGATAACATAAAATCATACAACCTGCTACAACTGGATTCTCACGCCATCTGGGAGGTCTGACGAGCCTGAGGCCGGGTGAAGTTCTCACGGCTGCCTGTAGGCGTGGGCTCTTCCATGCAGCTCTTTTCTTGAGCACTTACTATGTGCCAGCTGCCGTGCTAGTGTCCTGTGTTAGCATCAACGCATTTCGTGTAGCCTGACAACTTAGTCCTCTTTTTCAGATGCAGAATTGGAAACTCACCCAGGTTATCGCGAGTAGTGGCAACACAGTGGTTGTCCTCTCCGGCTTTGGAGTCAGACAGACCTGTCTTTGGATCTCAGCTATGGACTTTCCTGCCTGGGTGTTTTGGACAAGTTACTTTGGCTTCCTCCTCAATAACATGAGAATAGGGGACTTCTCTCTTAAGGTTTGCATGGAGATGGGCCAAGCTACGTGTTGAAACACAGCACAGGACACCTACAGAACTGAGACGAGAAGGAGCCAGGATTTGAATCAGCCTAATTCTCACTTCTGTGGGGTCCCCCACACCTCCCTCTAAAGCACTGTCCTTTGCCCTTCGCAAAATGCTGCTTTCCTGCCCTACCTTGCCAGACTCCAGCCCCTCCTCCTCCTAACCACCACCCTCCTGCAAGGACACCCAGGCGGCTGTGGGCTGGGGGGCTTGTGTGTCCATCCATGTCATGGGGATGCCATTTTGGGGGGTCACTGGGCTGGGGATGTTTTCCCCTGGTGTTGCTCACTGCCTGTCACTGCGAGAACAAAGCCAGGGCAAGATGTAAACATTCACACTTCTCTCCGTATTTTCCATTATTTTGTCCTCCTTTCTTTAAAAGCTGCTGGCCCACCCGCCTGAGGCTGCCCCTGTTCCTGTAAACAGTTGGAGGGTACGGGGCTGCACAGCAGGCCCGCAGAGGGGTGTCACCAGGCTACCTGCTGTGATGATGCAGGACTCCCTGAGCCATCCTGACAAATCTGGAATGTGGTCACATAAAGCCCTGTCTGGTCCCTTCCACACGGCTCCTAAGTTTTACCGACCCATCATGGTGGGCTGGGTTGATTTTGGCCCTCCAAACCCACCTCAGAGGCTGCACCTTCTGCGGGGAACCCTCCCAGCCTACTGGGAGAGTATAGTGGGAGAGTGAGGTTTAGGGGTCAGACCTCCTGAGTTTGAACCCTAGTTCTGCTATCCACTAGCTGTGTGAACTTAGGAAAGCTGCTGAACTTCTCTGTGCTTATTTTCTTATCTGTAACTTGGGGATACTACTAGTACTGATCAGGTGCTGTGTGCACTGCATGAATACGCGGACACTGCGTAAAACACTGCCCGGCTTGGACGGAGCACTGAAGTCGACTATTACTGCTGTTATCAGAGAGCAGGTGTGCAAGCGGCATGGCTTTACCAGGGTTCAAACCCCAGCCCCTCCACTAACCTCCTTTAGCTCAGCTCCTTTAGCCTCATGGGGGCTCAGAGGCCTCATCCGGGCTGCCCACTGGGAAGGGTGGTGATAGGGCTGGCTTCATGGGTGTGCGACCTGTGCAGTCACATGAGGCCCCAAACTCAGAGGGACCCACATGCCCAGCTTAATGCTCCGCTGTCTCCATCTTGAAATCCTTAATAATTTTGGAGCAAAGCCTTTTCATTGTCATTTAGCATCGCTTGCATCACCTGGGCTGGGCTGAGCATAGGGGCCCAGTGAAAGTTCACCGGACACCATCGATGTGCACAATTTGGGATGACTTTTGGCTCTTTCTTGCCTGGCAGTGGCTGGATGCTTGACGGGTTCACCATGCTCTGGCCTCCAAGGGTGCTAGGGGGGTTACTACGATATGTGGAGCTATTTTCAGTGGAAACTTTATTGGCTTGAGATTCTGACCTTGGATGGGTTGATTTAGGCTATTCACTGCCATGGAACTGACCGTATATTTCCTGTACATTAGGAAATGTACATTAGCAACAATCAAAACTGTAGAAACCTGCAACTGGTGGTATAACCTACTTTACACCTGGGTTTATGGGACAAGAGGGCAAGGAGCCAGGGGTCCCCGGCTCTCTGCTGCACCCCCAGCACCTGGAGTTGGGCATGGGGAGAGGAGGAGGAGGAGGAGGAGTAGAAGGGGAGGTGGTCAGAGCAGAAGGGAGTCGTCCCTGACGACAGCTCTTCCAATCTACACGTTCTGTGTAACAGCTGATTAGTCTTCAGGCTGAAATGTATTCTTGATTTAAATTCATATGTAATGATAATCATTACTTGTCTAATAGTTAATGCATCCTCATGATTGAAAATCCAAAAGTCACAAAAGGATCTAGAGTGAAATTTCTCCTTCCAGGAGGCGACCAGTGTTAGTTTCATGTGCATCCTTCCTGAGATAGTTTATTTATAGTCAAGAAAAAATGTCCATATTATATATTTGCATATTTCTACTCATGTTATTCCCTCCATTCTAATGCAAATGGTTACATACAATGCCGACCATTCTGTACATTGCTTTTTCACTCAACAGTGTGTGTTGGAGACAGTTCTTGAATAATTTGTACAGAGTTTCTTTGCCCTTTTATACAGTCGTAGTCTCTGATAGAGTGGTCCCTTAATTGAGCCAGTCCCTGTCGCTGGGTGTATAGGTTGTTTCCACTCTGGATCAGCATAAGTCTTCAACAAATCCTCTTCTCACTCACCCTGCTATTTTTTATTTTTATTTTTATTTTTTTAGAGACAGGGTCTCCCTATGTTGCCCAGGCTGTCCTCGAACTCTTGGCCTCAAGCTTCCCGAAGTGCTGGGATTGCAGGTGTGAGCCACCACACCTGGCCTCCCACCCCACCAGTGACAGAGCTTGTTTGAAGGGGCAAATGGTCTCATTCACTTGCGACTTCTGCTCGGCCATTCAGCTTTCCTCACGGACCGTCTGCTCGGGCTCCAGCTGATTTCCTGATACGTTTCTTGAAGACACTGGCCCTCTTCCCTTCCTCCTTCTTCTCCTGTACGCTTCCTTCCCGTCTCCCCGAAACCTCTGGGAGTCAGCCTTGACTCCTCCGTCTCCCTAACCCCCCACATCCAGAGCATCCATTTCACTTCCCCAACACAGCCCCGTGCTCCTGTCTCCGCCACCTCCCGAGTCCAGGGCCCACCAGGCTGGGCTTGGGCCAACACAGTCACCTGCTCTCCTGTGATGGAAACCAGGGCCTAGGAGATAACACCCCCAGTCCTCACCTCCGCCCTGTCCCATCTCCCACGCTCTCCCCCGCTCAGTACCCCGTGAGCACACGTCAGGCTCTTTCCTGTCTCTGAGCAGCTGCATATACTGTGCCTTCTGCTGGGCACGATCCCCACCCCAACACCCTCCTGCACCCCCCAACTCTCACTCCCTTTAAGTCTCAGTTTAAACGGTCCTTCCTAGGAGAGGCACGCCCCGCCTCCCGTCTAAAACTGGTCACCCACCCCAGGCCCTCTGTCACCATGCCTAGTTCATGTCCTTACGTCACTCATCACTATGTGCAATCATATAGTTGCTTGTGTGTTTGTTTGGTTCATGTCTGTCTACCCCGCTAGACTATAAACTGCCTGAGGGCAAAGATGTGTGTCTTATTCATTGCTCTGTTTCGTGTCCTACATAAGGAGCCCCATCAGTGTTTGTCAAATGAATGAACGTTTTTGAGCACTTGTTCTTTGCCAGACTTTGTGCTCAGTACTGGGCATTCTCAGTTCAACAGGACCAACTGGTCCCCAGATAGAAAACAGAAGGGTGTGCACCTTCCTGGTAACATGGACCAAGGAGGGAGAATTAACTATGCCACAGAGAAAGTCTACAAGGATGAGGGACATTTCACCAGTGAAAAACAAGGAAACGGGCCTTCCAGGGTACATGAGGGTACAGCACAAGCCAAGGTCTAGAGACATTCAAGTCCATGGTATGTTTGGGAGGTGGTGTAGACCGAGCGGAGCTGAAACACAGGGAGAGGGTGTAGACCCAATGGAGCTGGAACACAGGGAGAGGGTATAGACCCAGTAGAGCTGGAACACAGGGAGCAGGTATAGACCCAGGTAAGCTGGAACGCAGTGTGTGGTGAGTTGGGATGAAGTGAGCTGGGAAGTTTCACTGAAGTCCTACTGTGATGGGTCAAGGAGTTCAAATATTTTTGTTGCTTTCTATTTCTTTGTATCCCTGGCCTTTTCCTCGGTTCTGGAACATATGGTGGAAGTTCGGTGAAAAATACTAGATGTAAACCAGTAACACCAGATATCACCTCCGTTTTACGAAGGGGGAACCAGCACTCCCAGATTCAGGAGCGACTTGCCTTGCTTCTATTTCTCCTCTGTCATACTTACTGGGAATTGCTTGTATTAGTCATGGGAAGCTAAGCTGCTGTAACAAAGAGACCTCCTTCCCCAAATCCAGTACCTTAAAGAAAAAAGAAATTTCTTTCTCTTTTTTGTAATAGCTTTGGATGGGTAGCTCATTTGGATAATCATTTTCCTTCATGGATAGCTCAATTGGAGACTGAGATTGCTCCCATCTTGTCTGGGAGGCATCTTGTCTTTCTCCGCCATTCCCTGGCGTGTTGCGAACACCTGCGTGGGTGTAGCTGGGCATCAGCCCCGTCCTGGTTGTAGTCGGGTGGGGGTGGGGGAAGAGATTGAGGAGGAGGCGGCCCGTTGTCTCACAGGCTCTGGCTTGGACGGGGTACCCGTCAATTTTGCTCACATCTCAGTAGCAAGAACTCGATCTAACCGCAAAGGAGTCTGAAGTGTGGTCTCACTGGCCAGCCAGGCGCCTGCCTACCACTCCACCACTCTGCAGAAAGGCGAGTGTGGAATTTGGAGGACAGCTAGCAGGAGGAAGCTGCCGTGCAGCCCCCAGCTCACCGCTGTGCAGGTGGCAGAGCAGGCGGTGATGCTCGGCTGGTGGATGACTCGGTGTGCCGTGCTCCTCACCCAGGGAGTGAGCCATGAGCTGTTCTCTGCCCCCAGCTACAACGGAGAGGATCTTGGGATCCCCCCGGTCTCAGTGTGCCCCTTTCTTCCAACCAGACTGTCAGTGGCAGGGCCTCTCCCCAGCCTCTGTCCTGTCTTTCATTCTGGCTAGTGACACTCTGATCCAGACCCGGGCTCTGGCCCTGCTGCTGAGGAAAGAGTCTTGGTCAGCAAATTCACATCGGGGACTACATCCTGGTGGCTCACAGGGACTGTGTGACCGGAGAAATTCTTAAATACTTGAGGAGCACCTCTTAAGATACAGAAACAAGCCATTAATTACAAATCATTATCGTCCGGTGATTAGAGTCCCCCACAGACTACCTGCCAATACCGCAGTAGCCCAATAGGGGTCACTGTAGGTACCTAAAAGTAATAAAACGACATTTTAAAGCTCTGTAATCTAAATCCGACTTTTATTGGGCTTTTATTACAAATAGTATAAAACCTCATTAATATGAAAATTAATGATAGCTAATATTTATTGAGCACTTACTGTGTCAAGCACTACATAGCACCTCATAACCCATCTCTCACTTAATTCTTACAACTCCAGGAGAAGAATACTAGGGGTTTCAATTCCAAATGAGGAAACTGAGGCTTAGTGAGGGTAGGTGACTTGAGCAAGGCCATGCATATAGAGCAAAGCCAGGGTGTCATTGCATTTCTGCCTGACTCTGAAAGCTCAGTCCCTACGGCAGCCGCTAGCCTAAGCGGTGGCGCCGTAACCTTCACCGAATTCTGCTGACGCGCTTGTGCAAGGCTTGCTGAGCCTCTCGGCACCTGGTTTCAGTCGAGGGCACAGAGATCCGGGAAGCCAAGTACGCACAGCTAAGGAGTCATTCTTGTTGGCCCCCGCCTCTGCCTGCTTCCCCCCAGCCCACTGGGTGCTCCCCCAGCTGCAAATAAAAAAGAGGGGACAGAGGGAGGGCTTGGGGACAAATAAATTTGGAAAATTCTCTATTCTCTATGCCTTTCTTGAAATTCATAATATATACGTGTGAGTAAAGGCTCTGAAGTCCTGCAGAGAAACTTGTCAGACTTCTATTCAGCCCAATTTTCCCCACACTTGTTTGATCACAGAAGAAATAGGAGCCCACACTACCACCTTGTAGAGTAGCCAGTTTGAAAATGCTCCTGCCCCCAGAGGGGGTCCCTGCCCTTTGCTTCCCTGCCCCGCAACCCTCCCTATCTAAACATTTCAAGGCCCAATGCAAAAGCCACATTCCTCATGAAACCTTCCTGATCACACCAACTGGAGTGATCTCCTCAACCCTCAGTGTTAGATTGGGTCCCTCCCTGACCTTGAACTGTAAAGTCGGTCAGGATGTGGGGTCACGCATGGTCTTTTCTTATCTTTTCTCTGAACACTGGATTTCTTAAGCAGGGGATTAAATCTTTTCCCCTTCATACGGGGCCTGGCTCACTATAGGTGCCCTGGGACAGTCATCGAACAAGAACTGGAAAAGGAGATGCAGCCTGCGAAGGACTGAGACTCTACCTTCCTCTGCCGAGCCCAGCTCTGGTTCCCATGGTAACCACCGTGGAGGGACAGCCCGCTCCCAAGCCCCAGCATGGCCTGGCCTGACTCACTGCACATGACAGACAGGCTGACAGCCTTCCCTGGCAGCTCTGGAGCAGACGATGGGGGCTTTGTGTGTCCAGTCTGAGTGTCCCCTGGATGGAGAAATACATCGTCTGTCCCCTGCAGACGGGCAGCCCAGCACAGACCCAGGATAAGGCTCTGTTGCTTGTAGCAGGCTGCTCTGTCCTTTCCTGAGCTGGGAAGTTGCTGCACACTTGTCAAGAACCAGAAAGAATGTGTTACGGGGGCCACAACCACGAGCCAGACCCAGGTTCCAAACCCCTGGGCTTGCGGGGCTGGGCGGGGGGCAGTGGGGGTGAGAGCCGTGGGCAGAGGCAGATTCACGGGGAACTGGGAGAACCCACCCAGTTGGAAGGGTGTCCTGCCCAGTGCCAGCTGGAGAAGCACCGTGGGAGCTGGCACCCAGCAGAGTCAGACCTTCTGGTTTGTATGTGACTCTCTTGATTTTGAAAAATTGGTTCCAAGAGATTTTAACACTGTGAAAGGTAAATAAAGCCAGGCTGCTGCTCTGCCCTGTCTGGTGGCTGCTGACTTATCTTTGTGCTGGGCTAGCAGCCACCCAAGCAGAGTGCACAGGGCAAGGTGCCGTGTGACACGTAGCTCGCTGGTCACGTGGTGGCGGACGTTCCAAAGTCATGTTGGGTGGATGAACAGGTGAAAGCCACGCAGCAGTCAGGGGTTAAACAAACCGTGCTGGGTCAGGAGGCCCCGTCGGAGTTTCACTCCTATGATCACATCAGAGTTGGGTGCTCACGTCCAGGTGGACATCAGTGCGCACATCAACCATGTGTGGGTTCTACCTGAGGGGCTCACAGCTGAACCATGTGGTAGGTGCTGTTGTGTATTACATGCGCGTGTCACTGTCCCTCGTGGGGTCTCGGTTTACACGCTTTTGTAAGAAGCGCGTCCAGCCCCTCCTCCTGGCACCCCGCTCCTCCTCTCCCAGAGATGGCCCCCTCTCCTATCAGGGCCCGTCCAGGTGACACCCCAGAAGCCCTCACCTTCCTTCTTCAGCCCCATAAGGTCAAGGGCCCAAAGCACATCCTAGTACAGGGCATAAAGAGGCCCCTCAGATGGGGGCTACAGCACAGACCCCGCCCCTGCTCAGCCGGGCACCCCGTGGCCACGGCCACGCTCAACCTGGCGAAGGGGCCCGATGCAGTACCCGGCAAGAGCCAGCAGAGGAGAGGCTGTTGCTGCTACAAGTGACACCTCTGTGGGCTGCGTGGGGTGCTCGAGAGGAGGCGGCCAGGGCTGCATGTGGGCCAGCTCTGTCCTCGGTCTAAGAGTGGGAGATGGGAATGGGGGAGACAGAGCAGGGGGAGACGGGGCCACAGAAAACACGCGAGGAGAGGCTGTGGGTGGGGGCCCTGGCTCTGCCACTTACAGCTGAGCAAATCACTTGAGCGCTCCTTGCCTCAGTTTACTTCTCTGTAAAATAGGGAAGGGGTTGCTGGGATGGCGAGAAGAGAGCTCTTCTGTGACCACGCCCAGGGCTGGCACACAGTAGGTGCAGTAAGTGTGCATATGTTCTCTTCTGTCCTCCCTGGCCACCTGCAGGCCCGTGTGCTAGGGAGGAGAGGCAGGAGGACGTGAGGACGATGGTGTTCTCTCTCTTGCTCTCCCTGTCTCTCTCTGTCTCTCTCTGTCTTCTCTTTCCCTGCTCCTGTCTCCTTTCCTCAGGGCAGCAGAATATGTCCATCTCTCAAGACGGACACAGAGCAGGTAGCTACCTCCCCAACTTGCCTCTGAAAGGCACACTCTGGAGGGCAGGTCCCTCCAACAGGCTCAGACACCCTCCTTTCCTCCCTGTCCCCACCTCTGCGCTCAGACCAAGGCTGCACGCTCACCTGATTGCCTTTACTCTGAACCTGCAGGAGCTAAGTTTCCACGTGCTGCCGGAGTAAATGCAACTGGAAAAAGCACAGGCCAGGGAGCTGGCGCTGCTGGGTGCCTTGGCCACATTCCTGGCCTGTGTGACCTCACCCTCTTTGGCTGTTGGAAGGACTCAGTGAAGTGACATTCCTAAGCCCCTAGTTCAGGGGCTCTTTGTCCTTGTCCTTGTCCCTCATGCCGCCCTCCCCCCCAACCCCCTCACCCCACCCCCCTGCCCAAATGCTTCATTCCACTTCCTGCACAGCACAGAGGAACCAGCACCTTGGTGTCGTGTAGCAGCCCTAACTCCACCACCAGGGCTGGTGGCCCTTAACAGATCTGTCTCCTCCTGCGGGTTGGCACTTTGTCCCAGAGTGCCCTGATCCCCTGATCAGGACATGCATCAGATTTCCCTCCCCTGCCCTCATCAGCCCTCTCATCCCCGACACCAGGCCCGGATAATGACACGGTTTGCACAGATTCCCTCACCCACACCCGCCCAGCCTCCCTGCCCTTGCTCTCCACGGGGAGCCGGCTGTGTTGCAGAGAAAGAGAGCGCCAGATGTCGAAGCGGTGTTCCCTGCTCACACGCTCAGCCCCTCGAGCGTTCGATCTCTGGCTTAACAAATGCAGCCATTTTTCTGAAGAAAGTAAAAGAGATTCAGACAGAGCAAGAGGGATGGACACAAAGAATGTGCCAGAAACTGGAAGGGAGGGAACGAGGGACAGAGACAGACAGGCTGGAACAGGGGACACCTCTTAGAAGCCACCTCCAGCCTGTCTCCCGGCCCCGGTGACCAGCAACCTTATAGCCACTGTATCAGCTCTGAGTGATGGTGCCCTCCCTGGGGAGGTGACAGCTGCCCACTCAGTGTGACAGGGCATCTGCTCAAGATTCAGGGCCTCTGACACAGAGGAGGCTTCTCTTGAAAGCCGAGAGGAGCAGCCCTGTGGTCAGAGGGCTGGCAGGCAGGGGACAAATGGGCTGCCAGAGGGGACCGGGACCCCCCCGCCTTGCTCACTCTGGGGGCCGAGCAGCCTTCCTGGGGCACCCGGGGAGCTGGCAGTGAAGCCCTCCCTCTGCTCAGCATTAACTCGGCGTTTATTTCTCGCTCTGCCTCTCCCTCCCACCTCCTCTCCCCTCCTTTGTCTCCCCATCTTCGATTTCCTATTCGAGAACAGTTCCAGCCGGTGCCACCGCTGAAATCCTGGCCTCTGTAACCAGCAAAGGCTGTTTTGAGCCTGTGACTCAGAGACCAGCATTGGTTTTTATTAAAGGCAAAAGGAAAATAAGCTGATTTTTAAAAAGCAAAACACCTTCTTCTAAGCCAAATGTTCCATAGAACATCTGACTGCCTGAGACATTATCTTAAAAAATGCAAATACGCGTGATAGCCCCCGACCCCTTCCCAGCCTCTGGTGGGAGTCGCAAACCTGCGCTGGTTATTTTTTCCCCCGGCTACATGTTTCTAGGTCACTTCCATCCTCCTCCACCGAGAGCCCCACGCAGGAAACGCCATGGATTCCATTGCAGTCCCTGGGCCTCCATAATTAATGGGATCACTGGAAACCAACCAGAAGGATGCTGGGGGCGAGAGGCCTTATCTCTCAGAGTTTCATCTTTCTGGTCTCCAGACAGAGAAGCTTCTAGCAGGATGAGGAGCTGAGTTCCCTGGGGCTGCCTCTGCTGACATTGATCCAGCCCCCTGTTAGCCCACCTGGGGCCGGCAGTCCTGGGGCGTCTTTCTCTCCCCACCCCGCCACCCTCTGGAGCTGTCTCTTTCTATAATCCTCTTCTCGTCGAGTCTATTAGCGTTCTCCGGCAGGCTCTGCCAAGTTCAGCTGCATCTCCTTGTCTAGTTTATATTAGAAGAGAAAGCTCTGGCATGTTTTCCCCTCACCTGAGGAAAGAGAGGCTTCTCTTTTTCAAGACGCTCATAGCCTTTGATGGAGCCCAAGAAAGATTTAAATTATAATGAAATGCAGTCGTCTCCAGATGCCATTGCCCAGGAGTGCTTCCGGCTGCCTCGTGAAAACGACTCAGCTTTCCAGCAGAAAGGCAGCTGGGTGCAGGGGGCTGTCCTGAATGCCATTGCTGGTCTGTGTGCAGCTTGTCACCTGCCTGTCCCCTCCTCCCTGCCTGGACTATTGCAGTAGCCTCTGGACTGGTCTCCCCACCTCCTGTTCACCTGCTTTGATTTGATTCTTCCTGCTCTTGTCTTACCAATTCCCTCCTTGGAGGCCTTCAGTGGCTCCTACACCCCCAGTTCAAGTGCCCCCTCCCCTCCTTCACAACGCCCTCCCCACACCTTCCAGGTGAGATGGACTGCACCATCCGTCTGCCCTCCCTACGATGGCGCGTGTGGCCCAGGGAGAAAACCACGCCACCATTCCTGCCTCGGATCCTCATTATTTGTGTACTCAGTAGAAGAGAAATAAAACAGCGCCTGTGAAGAAAGCCCCACCATGTTCCAGGTACAGATACAAAGCTGCCTTGCGGTCGCAGGGACCTGGGTTCAAAGCCACACTCTCCCCATTTACAGCTGAGTGTCCCAGGGCAAGTTCACTCATGTCTCAGAGCTTGCTTTCCCATCCATTAAGTGGAACTAATGACACCGATTTCACAGGACAGTTATTGAGGTGAAAGAAGACATGAAGTGCTGAGCACATAGTAAATGCTCAATAAATACTAGCCGCGCTTTGTTTTTTATTCTTCATAATGCGAAAGGAATTGTTAGTCTGGTTTTATGGGGGATGAAGTGCTTCTCAATCTTGGCTATGTTTTAAAAACACCTGGGGAGCTTTATAAACTACAGGTACTGGGGCCCTACTCCTAGACCTCTCCTGGGGTCAAAGTCTCCCTGTCTGGACAGGACAGGAACCACTGCCCAAGGTATGGAAGAAACAGAGGTGCAGGGGGGGCCTGGCTGACGTGGAAGAAGAGCCCAAGAGAGGTCGGTGGCAGGAGTGGGCAGGGCAGGGCGCCTGGGCTTTGGAGCAAGTCCAGGTCAGCCTTTCCCGGTCCAGACCACTGGTCAGCAGGGGTGGCTTGGGAGGGCTCATGGCGCCATCTTGTCCTTTCCCTGGGTACACCCAGTACAGGGAGTGCCCGTCGGGGCTGAGAAGGCAGGGAGGCTGCAGGGGAAGCCGGGCCACCTTGCTTGTCCAGAAACAGGATGGTGACCACAGCATCAGCCTTGGAGTGGGGGTGGAGGAGCTCAGGAGGAGCAGGAGCTAATTGAGGTTGTCAGGAACAAAGACACACTTTCCACAGCTGAGAACAGAAGGGAAATACAGCCCGGAGTTAATTAACTTCCTGCAATATGGCTGGTGCCGCGGGTCCTACAGCTGCCTGGGGTCTCACTCTACCTTCCAAGAGAAGATTACGGTGGCCAAGAGACAAGCATCCTCCGTGAGGACAACCCTTCTTTTTGCTAGTCATGTGCATTCATTCACTCAGTCACGACAGGTGCATGTTAGATGCCAGGCTCTGTGCTGAGGGGTAGACACACAGCGTGGCAGGGAGATGCCCGCGTGGAGCTCGAAATCGCCCACGAATTCACTTATTCTTTCAACCAGCCCATTGTGCTGCCTGCGGTCGCTTCATTATTCCCCAGTGCGTTCGCTCTGCCCCTCGCCTAGACTCCCTTCTCCTGTCGCCTTCAGCTCTTCCTCCTGCATCCCCTCCCTCCTCCAGCTGAAGTCCTTACCTGGATTGACTTGGAAAATAGAAGCAACTGGAAGCGACCTTCCACCAGCTCCTGCCCCCGCGGGCCCACCTCCCGGCACTTGCGCCCACACCCTCCGCCTTGCCTCCCACTGCTGAGACGGAAGGTCCGTGCCTAGGGCAGTCCTTCCTCCGCTCCCGGACCCATCCACTCCAGTGCCCTGGAGCATGGTGCCTGTAGATTTCCTCTGCTTTGTCCTGTGTTGCTGGTTTCCTCCTCAGCACACAGCTATGCTGTAATTTCTCCCTTTCTAGAAAGTTCTAAAGCATCTCTCGAACCCCCTACCTCCACTAGTCCTATTCCATTTCCTCCCTCTTTACAGCAAACACCTATCAGGAGTTGTCTCTGTGGGTGCCTCTGCTTTCTCTTCTCCCGCTTTGTTTTAATCCTATAACTCCATTGGAACTGCTCTTGCCAAGGACTCCAGAGACCTCTAAGGCACCCAGAGCCACGCCGAGGTGCCACCTCACTTGTCCCGGCAGCAGCATTGGACATATTGATCCCTACTTCCTTCTAAAATCACTCTTCACTTGGTTCCCGAGACGCCACCCTGCCCTGGTTATCTTCCCGTCCCCTGGTCACGCATTTCAGCCTCCTTTGTTGGGTTGCTCTTCAATCTCTTAACATTGGGGGTGTCCTTTGCAAAGGTCAGTCCTTGAGCCTCTTCTGTGTCTACACTCACTCCCATTGTGACCTCTGCCACTCTCTCGTGGTTCTAAATATTGTCTCTAGGCGGGCACCTCCCAAATTCATATCTGCAGCTCCAACCATCTAACTGTCCTCTCTTCAAAATTGACATCTCAGACTCAACAGGCCCAGACTCAATCCCAGCCCTTTCCCCATAATCCTGCCCGACTGGCAGCCTTCTCCAACTCAGTTATGGCAACTCCATCCTTGCAATAGCTCAGACCAAACGCCTTGCTGTTATCTGGGTCTCCTCTCTTTTTATCACACTCCACATCCACCAG
Source organism: Avahi laniger (assembly GCA_963575035.1). NCBI lineage: Eukaryota > Metazoa > Chordata > Mammalia > Primates > Indriidae > Avahi > Avahi laniger. The sequence goes on along the minus strand of CAUYSK010116971.1, from coordinate 11,145 downwards.
GAAATCCTGCTGACCTTACCTTCCAGATGTGCCCAGAACCCTCCAATGCTCCTCACCTCCGCTGCTGCCACCTGGCCCAAGCCAGTGTCTCCCATCCTGAGTGCGGCGGTCACCTCCGCACTGGTCTCCACATGGCAGCTAACGTTCTTCAGTTACACCGACCTCTCTGCTCAAACCACCCATGCCGTGGCTTCCATCTCAGTAACGGTGTCCCCAAGGCCCTCTGTGACCGGGGCCCACTGCTGCTTGGACTTCCTTCTTCCTTCCCCTCCCTGTACTGGATGCTTTCCGGGCATGCGCCTTCCTTCATTTCCTCTCCCTGGGACCTTTCCATGTAGATACTTACATGGCTTTCTCTGTGTCCACCTTCACGTCTTTGCTCAAGAGTCACCTTCCCAGTGCAGCCTTCCCCGAGGGCCCCAGTTGGAGCTGCAGTGCCCGCCCCCACAGATCCCTCCTTTCTTTTCTCTTTTTGTTCCCTTGGCACAGCACCGATGACCACTTCCCGTGCTATGTATTTATCTGTCGTTCGTTTTCCTCCACTAGAATGTGGGTTAGGGTAGCAGGTTGCATTGCGTCCCCCAAAAAGATTATGTCCAACTCCTAACCCCTGGTACCTATGATTTCACCCTATTTTATAGGATCTCTAAAGATGTAATTAAGTTAAGGATCTTGAGGCGAGTTCATCTTGGACTTAGGGCTCACCTTATAGGAGAGGAGCCTTGCAGGAGAAAGGAGGGAGAGATTGGAGACACGGACACTCGAGGAAGGAGGCCACACGAAGAGGCGGAGATTGGAATTACGCTGCCAAGGAATGCCAGGAGCCACCAGGAGCTGCAGAGGAGAGGAGGAGCTTCCCAGGAGGCGTGTTGTATCATCTCTGGGAAACCCAGGCAGGATCTCAGTTTTGTTCACTGCTGCCTCCCGGGTCCCACCACCATGCCAGGTAGAGTGGGCATGCAGCATGTGTTGAATGACTGAATGAATGTCCTTCCACGGAGCACTGTGCCAGCCACTGAGGGAGACAAAGAAAGACAGGCATGGGGTGCCCTGACCTGAACTCTGGGGGGCAGCACCCAGCCAAGACCCCGGAGACCCAGGTTCGAGGCCCAGCCCCGACTGATCAGCTGGAAACTGTGTCTCCCGTTCTCTCATGCAAAATGGAGGGAACAAATCCTGCACCCTGGGGGGTCGGGAGAACTGGATGGCATGCCACAGGTGCGGGTGAACATAACTTCCTGCCTCCACCTCAGTGTCTTCCTCATCTCCAAAACAGGGAAAACTCCCAGGCTTGTCTGCCTTGGAGAACTGCTCTTTATGTTTTTTCAATCAAACACCACGTAATGATATGGGAAATAACCCTGTTATATTGTCAAGTGGAAAAAAGCCAGTGACAAAACAGGGGTGCATTGGCTACGCTTTAATAAGTGGGCGTGGAAGCGTTGACCGTTACCAGAAAGAAATCTTACTCAAGTGCCCGGAGACCAGGACCCAAATCAGTCTTTGCTTTTCCCCTGTGGTTTATCTCAGTGAGCACAGTGCCCCGGGCCGGGGGAGGCCTCTCCCTGCCTTCTTGGTCTTTCTAGCTCTTTTTATTTCCTTCTGGAACGCTTTATAAATTTCTCCATAAAAGTCAGGCACATCTTTTGCTAGGTTTATTCCTAAATATATTTCCAGTCGCCTTGCTGTTTGGAAAGGAGCCTTTTTTTTTATTACAGTTTTGAAATGGTGAGTGCTAGTGAATAGGAACACAATCGGTATCTACACATTGGCCTTGTACTGGGCAACCGTGGTGAACTCTTATTCGTTCGTTCTAAAAGACGGTAGATTCTTCGGGATTTCCTATATGGAAATGCAAATGAAGACAGATGCATTTCTTTCCAATTCTTATGTAATTTACTTATTTTTTTCTCTCCTTATTGCATTGATTAGGATCTGCAGCTCAGTGTGGAACAAAATCAATGATAAAGGGCATCTTTATCTTGTTCCTGACTTTAGCGAAACTATGTCTTAAGCTTTATCATTGAATATAACGTTTGCTTAAATTTTTTTGGTAGATACGCTTGATTAGATTAGGAAAGTTCCCTTATTTTCCTAATTTGCCAAGAGTTTCTGTTTGTTTTAATCATAAGTACATGTTGAATTTAATTGTGTTTTAGCATCTTTTGAATTGAGCCTCTGATTTTCTCCTTGCGTTTGCTAGTGTGCTGTATTATATACTAATTTTTCTGACATTGAACTAACCCTGAATTCCTGGGTTGAACATTACTTGATTGTTGTGTATTTTAAAAAATGTATTGCTGAATTCCATTAGCTAATATTTTATTTAGAGTTTTCCTGTTCAAGTTCATAAATGAGATTGTTTTACAGTTTTCTTATCTTGTGTTGGGGTGTTTTGAAGATCCAGCAAAATGATGTTCAAACATCACGCAACACTGTCAGTTTTTACGTATGTATTAATTACCTCAAAGACACTCCAGTCTAGCTCAGAGAGGAGGCTGTGCCTGACCAGGGAGCGTGTCTGACTGCCTGCAAGGGCCAAAGCGAGAGGCACCTGGCTGGCATAGTGGCTGGAATTCCACACTTCAGGATCCATTCATGATTCTTGTAGGTTTTTAGCCCTTAAAAATCCCATTTAAGATCTAAGAAGCCCTAAGCATGAGTCTCAACTGAAGCTATTTCAGGATTAGCTGCCAACCTAGGAGACAGGGCAGGGAAGGGCCGATTCATCCACTCCTGTGGGGGAGATGCCATGTCAGGTAGCAGCATCCTGGCAGCCAATGGGGAATATGTCCACTTCCTTCACCATCATGTAGAGTAGGGTTGGGGACCAGGGAATGGTTGAACTTTTTAAACTGATAAACAGAACTTGTTTCTAGCCAAGTTGCTTTAACATAAAATGAATAAGAAATATAATTCTGACCCTAGAAGACACGTTCTGGTCCAGAATTGTGGCCCCGTTCCAGCTTTTGTCCCCGAACAACAGTTTGTATGCATCCTGGAAAGAGGATGGGACTTTCTTTTGAGGACACCCAAGAAGGTTGGGATTGTGGAAATAGCCTTGACATTGGAGTAGGAGACCAGGGTTCAAATCCTCACTCCTCTACTTGCTCTCTGGGACTGAGCCCTTCACTCCTGCCTGTGTAAAACACGGATAATTACACTCTACCTACTAGAGTTTCATGAGGATTAAATATAATACCCAGTGCCAAGCGTCTGGTACATAGGAGGTGCTCACTCAATTCCCTCAGTGTCCTGGGACGATGAGAGCAATGACCTAAGAAGTAACAGGGAGTGAGAGGCAGAAGCTGTGTCCTGTTCCCTCAGGTGGAGCACTGAATGACGAGGCCAAACTTGGGTTCCTAGCAGATTCAGACAAGGCTCAGGCATGTCCGCATCTAGGAGGAGACTCAGTCTGGGTTGTGGGCATAGCTCCGGAGGAGGAGGACAGGGACGGTCCAGCTGGCTGGTTCCAGGGGAGGGACAGCTTGGATCTGTGAACTGTCCAGAACCACACGGGGAGCAGGCCTGGGTGTTAGGGAGGGGACACTCCAACAGGATGTCCCATTAGGAAATACGAAATCTGCATGTGTGTTGTTGGGGGTGGGGGCGGGCAGGCCGCAGTCTCTGATGCCTTGGGAGTGGGTTCGGGGAAGGACTGCGTATGTGATGGATTCACCCGCCACCCTTGGCACAGAGCAGCCGTTCCCTTGTCCATCCTTCCTCTTCCCCCACATCGGCCCATCCGCTCACCTGTGTACGCGCTGGCTCGCCCATCTACTCACTAACTCATCCACCCTTCCATCCAGCCGGCCATTTCTCCATCGGTTAACAGTAATCATCGTAATAATAAAGATCACAGTGGCTAGTATTTATTCAGTCCTCTCCATGCCAGCCACCGTTTGAAGTGTTTCAAAGGTAAATTTAGCCCTCGCAATCAGCTGAGGAGGAAAGTTCTATTATTATTCCCATTTAGATAAGAGAGAAAACTGAGGTTCGGAGAGAACGACTGATTCGCCCGTGCTCACGCAGCCAGGAAAGACCAGAGCTGGGATTCAACCCAAGACATCTGGCTCCAGAGCCCACACTCCTAACTACCGTGCCAAACGGCTTTCCAAATACTTACTCACCCGCCAACCACGGAACCCCCATCGGTCTCGTAACCCTCCCTCTATCCACCCAACCCCCCTCCTCCTCGCTCCCGTATCTGCTACGCGCTTCCATCTGCATTCCTCACCAGTCGTCGATTCCCTGCCTGGTCCTCCACGGACCCCAATCCATCCATCCACGCACCACCCTGTCGGCACTGCCTACCATCTAACGACCATTTCCTCAGCACTTCCTAATCTGATGGTGTTTGCAGATGAATGATACTTGGTCCCTGCCATCGAAGGCTCACTCTCTAGAGAAGGAAATGGGGAGATGACCCAACGCGTATAGCCCAATGGCATAGTGCTAAGGAAGAAGTGGACCCAGGATTGCACAGAGGAAGGCTTTGACCTAGCCTGGGGAAGGCCAGGAAGAATCCCTGAGGATTGGGAGGCAAACTTGGATGACTCAGGTAGAAGAGAAATGGCATCCTAGGCAGCCGGAGCCTCTTGGAAAAAGGCAGGGACCCAGCTGTTTCCCAGCATGAGTGGAATCCAGTGGGAGGGGAGATGGTTCCCCGCCCCCCATAAGCTGTGGAAGGAGAGCACTGGCCAAGCCATGGGCAGGGCCCTCTGAGTTCCCCAGTGGGAACGGAGACAGGTCCAATAAGGGGTCGCCTGGAACAAGGGTGTCGAGCCGGTATCTGAGCCGAGACTCAGGGCAGCTCTCTGAAGCAGAAGTCCAAGTCCAAGATTCCTTTAGGACCCACTCACTGCTTGGTTTCCTCCAGAGACATCCTGCATTTGCTATTCTGTGCACTTTCCACATATTTGCAAGTTTTGATTGAACAAACACTAGCTGGGGCACAGTGAACCCAAATAATTGTGTGCCTGTCAACAGAACATGTTAATTGGAGAGTTGTAGAGTCTGCGGGACGGGTCACAAGGGAAAAACCAATTACTCCATGTACCTGTTTGAAAGGCTCCCACTCCTGGAGTCCTGACTGGCATTAGAACGCTCCATGTTGGGCCATGTTATTGATTTTTCTCCTGCCTCAGTTGATGGGTTCATTAATTGGCAATTACCTTTTTCCCTGTGTTGGGAGAATTGACAACAACTACCTGAAGTGTTCAAGTTTCATTTCAGCAGAGCTAAGTTTGTACCTGTTTAACCTATAACAGGGCCAACAGACAACTCTGGGCAGCTGGAACCTCCAAGGAGGCACCAGGGAGGCACCAGGGGTGTTGTATTGGGGGCAAGCTTGGGTGCTGGGGGGATAGACTCAGGCATGGAGCATGCAGGGGCCAAAGGCCTGAGGGTGAGGCTGGGCCAGGCAGATTGAGGCCAATACACAAAAGCTCCCAATGGAACCAATGCACGTTCAGCTCCAGCAGGCAGCAAAGTAGGGAATGACTGTTTACTGAGCACCTACTATGTGCCAGGCACTTTTTTCCTAATTGCACTCCCCGTAAGCTTTTACTACCACAGCTACCTGGATATCTATTATATACAGTATGATTTTATACATAATAAGAGTAATATTTTTTGCTCTCCCTCGCCAGAACCAATTGCTGCCCCTTTGTGGGGCGATATTGTCCTTTCTGAGAATGTAAGGTGTAGGGAAACTAAGACAAGAGCCCAGGAATCTGGACTCAATGGGGCTGGGGTCCCACTTACTCTGAACACACTGGGTCTGCACAATACAGCATGGTCAAGGGTAAAGGCTCGGGCATCAGGCTGGGGTTCAAGTCTCTGTTCCGCCACTTCCTGTTCAGCTTAACCTCTCTGGACCTCAGTTTGCTCATCTGTTAAATGGAACTAGAAACAGGATTCACCTTACATTGGATTGTAATGATTATTTGATGAAGTAATACATGTAGATTGGTTGGCACATAGTAAATGCTCAATAAATTGCAGGGACTGCTATCATCATTACTTCCAGAACCCATCGGCTGATGGGGCACAGGTTCCTGGCATGTTCCTTGCTCCTCAAGGGCATGGACTTTACCTTATTGGTCTTGGAGGCCCTGACCCTGGCCCTTGGTGGGGGCTGGGCAACGTCTGCTGCTGTGTGAACCACCAACTCCTGGGTGGGTTCACGCTAGCTCTGAGCTGGCCAAGCAGCAGAGGAAAGAATCAGAGACAACAGGGTCTACCCACGAGCACCTGGGAGCCACGTGTTCCTCCGGGAACACCGTGTCCAGCCACCAAGAGGAAATTGCTGTTTTAGCATCTGCAGATGTCTGAGCGGCTTCAGAGACTGCCTTCAACTTCTGCCTCCTCTGAAGTTGTCCTGCCAGACCGTCTGCCCAGGGCTGCGCCACGCGCCCAAGGAGTCTGACGTGTTCTGCTGGGTGAGGGACAACCCCGTTATCCAGTGCCTGAGGGTCAGAGCTCGAAGGCTGGGTGCGGCTGGCACCGTCTCTGCCACTTAGCCCAGCCTGGAGGTCAGATGCTGGCGTGGGATCAGAGCAGACCTGCCTGGAGGGCCGCACCCTGCCACCAGAGGCCCAACTTTATAAGGACCAAAACCTTCCCCAGAGCTTTGTTCTGGGAGGTGGCTGCTTGGGTCTTGCCAATACCAAGGGTATTGCCCATTTTATAATCACTAAAGTTTCTGAATTTGGATTCAGCAAAGAGGCACTGCCGCCCACCCTACTGTGCCTGGCATTTTCCTGCACAATGCAGCCTCTCGCAGACCTGAGAGTTTTCCTTGCGCCACGGCAGAGAAAAGCCACCTCATCAAAAACCAACCCAGCAGGCACGAGCCGTAGCCCTGACTTGGTTTTTGGTGCACTGATTTTCAATTATTTTTAAGCTGTTTAGCCCTTTCTTCAAATGAAATCTTATGTGGAAGCCCAATTTATATCAAGCAGGAACAAACATCCCTAATATGTAACAGGAACAGAAATTAACCCATGGATGAATCTCTCCAGCCCCTGCAGCCCCGGCTTCTTGCTTTCTAGACAGTGCCTTGAGGGCTCCGTTTTGTGTGTGTGATCACGGTGACCGGCGAGGGACACAAAAGGAGAGAGGCCTGACACCCAGCAGCTCTTCCCAGCATCCCCAGGATGCAATTTGAAAGTTACCAGTTGGTGGTGATGGGTTCAAATCCCCGCCCAGCACTCACTGGCTGGATGACCGGGGACAAGTCACTCTGCCTCCCTGAGTCTCCGTTTGGTCACCTATTAAAAATGAGCAGAAGAATCCCGTTAACCCGCCTCACTGCATTGCTGCGAGGACAGAATGGATTTGTGAGCGTGAAAACAAACTCTCAGGGGCTGTCCTGGGAGTGGAAAATCACCCCGTTGAATTTTGTGTCCTTGGGACCCTCTGAGGTGACAGGTGGCAGAGGCAGACATTCCATTAACTGTTTGGGATGCCAAGCCCTGAGAAATCCGAACTGTTTATGTTTTGCTCGGGGGCAGGGAGGGGGGAAGAACAGTACTTTCTTTCCTCCCTCTGTGGAGCAGGCCCTGCTCTGTCCTGAGCATTTGGTTCTCTGATTCTGAAAAGGTTTCTCTGCTGGTTTTGTCCGTGAAATCTATTTCTGCAGAGGAAATGTTTAGCCACCAGGGCTGCAGCTCAGAGCCCCCTCAGGGGCTTTTGCTGGGATTCAGAGCAGGATGGTTTTGGGTACTGCCCAAGTGTCACCCTCCCCTGGATGTTCTTCCATGACACCCCCTCTGGGGGAGGGAGCAGGGAGGGGAAAAAAGCCCTCACTATGCAAAGAAGGTGTCCTGCAGGGGAACTGATGGGTCCCTCTGGTGGGGGGTCCTGGGGCCACATGTGAAGGGCCTGGCTTAGTTCTCATTCCACTCACAGTGAAGGGGGCAGGCGGGGGAGGGGTGGTCCTTCAGGACCGGCCCGGAGCCCTGCACTGTCTAGAAACCAGGAGAGGGATGCTAGCGGGGCCCAATGGAGCCATTGCTTTTTGAGATTTGGAAAGGAAGACCCCTACCCCCCAAGAATCTCTGGTTGCCAGGCCCTGGCTGGGTACCTTCTAGATGGCAGCTCATTACATCCTCAAAGGATGCTGTAAGGCAACTGGGATCGTCCCCTTCTGGAGATGGGGAAACTGAGGCTCAGAGAGGTTAAGTGGCTTATCTAAGACCCCACAGCTAATAACTGGTGGAGCCAGGATGGACAGAAACCGAGAAGAGACTATTGTTCAGTGAGATGGGGGTGGCATTGGAAAGTGGGGTTCGCAGGGGCCAGATCGGGTCTCAGAATTCATGTGCCCACGGGTCAAGGTGACCTAAACCAGTTGGCAACTGATTACCAGGGGGACACCACCTGTGCTGGCAGCTATGGGTCATTGGGGCCTGCTGGGTGCATGCTCATGGCAAGAGGAATGGCGCCCGGGGAATCAGAGGAGGCTATCTGAGCCCAGCCGTGGGAAGGGAGGGGAGGAGGCGGGTGGTGGGGTCCCTGACCGTGCCGTCTGCTGCTGCTTGTGTTCCGCAGCTGCTCTGCTGGGCGGCAGGGCTCAGGTTGGTTCTTTCAGGTCCGGCTGTGGTCAGGGGTGGCCGTCTTCTTCCTGCTACCACCACCATCATCCTAGATGTCCAACACCGCCTCCTTCTGGCTGGGGGGAGGGTTTACAGGTGTCCTGGACGGTTGGACTCAGAGTTGCCCATTGAGGGTGGGAGGTGGTGGGAGGACTGGGGAGTCTCCAGGCACCAGGGGGTGTCACTTAGCCAGCGACCTGCTGACCCCATCCCCTGGTGGTCCAGTGGACACTAAGAGGAAAGGACCCTCGGTGCCCATGTGGCTTCCTTGAGGCCCCCTGACACGGGTGACAGGCTCCCCAGTTCCAGCTGGGGCCCACGGTCTCCATGTCCTGGTCTCCTTCCTCCTCCCTTCCTCCCTCCTGTACATTCCTGTCTGTAGGGGGAACCTCACTCTGCAAAGGTGCATCCCAAAGCGGTTGAGAGTCTGAACGCTGGAGCCAGCTGCCGGGTTCGAGTCCCACCTCTGACAATGGCTATCTGACTTTAGGCAAGTAACTTAATCTCTCGATGCCTCAGTTTCCTTGTCTGTAATATGACCTGCCACATAGGCTCGCTATGAGGATTAAGTGCCAGAGCACGTGCTTTTTCTGGGGCTTCACATGGTCCCCCGGGTGACGAAAAGTCACAGGCGTCATCCTCAGGGAATTCTCAGTGTAGGTGGGAGTGACGGGGTGAATCGGGGCGTGGCCCAGAGTGGAAGTGACATAAATGGCCAGAGGAGGGAGGAGTCCCGTTGGAGGGTTTAAAATCTAAATTCTAGAATGCAGAAGATGCAAAAAGAGCAAAAAGGGGGTAGGTCTAGAGCCTGGGCCCGCCTCAGGGCAGGTAGTATAGGACTGGACGGGAAGGGGTGACGGGTGGAGGGACCTGCTTGGCGACAGCACAGAGGCAGGGCAGCGCGAGGTGGGCACAAGGAGGAGCACATACAGGGTGGCGTTGAGGGTGGGCCCATGAGGGACATGACGTGGTGCCTGGCACAGATGTGGTCAGGCGTGCCAGGCACCACGCTGGCAGCTTGCCCGGGTGACATCATGCACTCCTTACACTGGCCCTGTGGGTCGGGTCGCGATCTGCAGTCTGTGGATGAGAAAAGCCTCGAAGCGGGTAATTCCTTGCCCAGGATCCCCAGTGAGTGGCGGTCCGGGCGTGGAGTCTGTCTGCAGAGCCGCCGACCTTCCCCACGACCACGCTGTCACCCAGGCAATGAGAGGAGAGTCGTAGAGAATGAAGGGGAAGCTCTTTTCGGAGCCAAGTCCCAGGGACTGAGAACTCAGAGGAGTCCAGCTTCGTCCTTCTCAGGGAAAGGCAGCCACCATCAGCGTGTCCACAAACAGTGCTCGGCGACATGGAAACCCGGCTTCTCCGCCGCAGGTTTTGTATTCGTGGTTCTGTGCTCGGAGACTGTCGGGGCTGACTTCCACGAGGTCGTTTTACTCAGCTCCCTATTCTCCTGCCTGCCAGGAGCAAAATTTGCCGTTGACCCATTTTCTTCTCTGCATAACTCACTGTCAGCGCGTCGGGTACCTGCCGTGGATTCTAGCACAGCGCCGGCTTGCACATTCCAGATGGCCCCCTTCCCTTGCTCGTCGGGCCCGTGGTCTCTCAGAGCAGCAGTTCTCAGCCCCGGGTGCCGGTGGAAATCAACCGAGGAGCTTTGCACACTGCCAGAGCCCGGGCCTGCTGCTCCGCGTGAAGGCCCAGGCGCGAGGCATTTTAAAAGCCTCCCTACGTGGAGAGCCACTGCTTTTAAGGGGTCCCCTGGAACAGGCTGTGGACCCTCTAAGCATTGCCAGGGCTTCCCTTCCTCTCACATCACCGTGACCCCTCCTGTGAGAGCCCACAAAACACACATCCGAGGATTCCTGCTGGCCAGGGATCGGGTCTTTGGAAAGCAGAGCTGAGCCTTGGCGATTCGCATCCTGGGGCGAGTTCTCACCGTGTCTCTGCCAGTTCGACTTCCGTGGCTTCAAAGTCACCCTAGACCAGCATCATTCCTGTGCCATCTCACCCATGATATCCAAAGGCCCACTGAGACTTTTACCTCCATTTTATACTGTCGAACAGGAGCCTTCGATGTTTGTGGTCGCAATTTTAAAATATTAAATCACACGGAGCATTAAGGGCCGTGTTTTCTGCTAGAAGACAGGTTAACTGCTGCTCTTTGTCTTCAATTCCGAGCTTTAAGCCGGTTCCCCACTTAGCTCTAATTGGCCGTGTTTCAGCAGCCCTCGTGGACCTCACGGGCCTTTGATATGGTTTAGAAATCCTTTTATGGACGCCCCTTCCTCTTTGGCACTGCACATTTAATAGATTTGTATTTCCTCGGTCACCTTTCCCTCTGAGGAGATATTTCAGAGTCACACCATGGGTCTGCGGGGAACAAATGCCTCCTCTCCAGCAAATGTTTTTTGTTTTTTCTTTTAACAGCGATTGGCAAAAGGGAATTAATTGTCCCATTCACACACACCTCTCACTTGCTGCATTCCATTCTCACAGGGAGATGCTTAATCCTTCCTTCCGTAACCAGGCTGGATTTGTCTGT
>CAUYSK010116968.1:0-40509 GCA_963575035.1 Avahi laniger | reverse complement strand
TGTATTCCTAGCACTCTGGGAGGCTGAGGCAGGAGGATTGCTTGAAGTCACGAGTATGAGTTTGAGACCAGCCTGAGCAAGAGAGACCCTGTCTCTACTAAAAATAGAAAAATAGCCGAGTGTGGCGGTGCCCACCTGTAGTTCCAGCTACTTGGGAGACTGAGGCAAGAGGATCGCTTGAGCCCAGGTGTTTGAGGTTGCTATGAGCTAAGCTAATGCCATAGCACTCCAGCTGGGGTGACAGAGCAAGATTCCAGTCTCCAAAAGAAAAAGAAAAGAAAAAAAAAAGAGCACTTCAGGATGTGGACTATTTGGTGACTTAATGAGGTACCTGCTCTGGTTTTTTGTCTCTTCAGAGGATAGCACGAGTTTGAATCTTTTTACTCAGTGTAAGACAGCAGCATTTCAATAAACTGGCATGGTATCTTAAGTAAATATTGGCAGAGGGAAAAACATGGAGGAATATGGTTTTATTTGCCTGTTGTTTTTAAATGGCTGTCAAAACATTTGCTTTTCAATTTTCTGAAATGAGAAGTATTTTGAGTTAACGTTTTATTGTTTACAGAGTGCTTCACAAACATCCTCTGGTTTGAGTCTCACAATTATTGCATTTTTTTAGTGCAGAAATTTGGGCTCCGAAGGGTAAAGTGACTTCCCTAAAGTTGCTTACTATATTAGTTCAGCTTTCTCAGGGTTCAGGGGAGAGGCCTGGACATGTTCCCTCAGACCAGGGCTTCTCTGACTTTTTGACTCTAGGTCTAATGACAGAAGAGAGTGAAGGCCAATTCACCTGGGACACTGGGTGCAGGAAATGCCATCACAATGTTGGCTCTGTCCAAAAATTCATTGGCAGACTAAAATTAATTGAGACTTTACCCTCAATTTAATTTATTATGGAATCCTCTACCGTATCTTCCTTTTCAGGTCAGCATTTTGGCAAGGCACTTCGTGTTTACTGTATGGCTTTGTGTTTTCCTAACTAGAAGTATGTGTGGGCCCTGTTAAGTCTTAGGTGACAGGGAAGTGTGGGGAGGCTACTTGTTGGCTCTCCATCCTCTCTGGGCCCTACTGCTCCGAAGCAGGATGTACAACAGGCTTCGAGGAAAACAACATCAGCAGCTTTGTGACCTCAGAGCATCTTTACTTGGGCTGAGTTATGAGTTGTGCCGGACCACCTCTCTCTCTCCTGCAGCCTGCTCTCACACCCCCCTGGATACTGGCCTGTGCAGCAGGGTTGGTTTTTCTTGAAGCCCAAAGCACAGCCAGGCAACTTCTTTATGCATAAAAATGCATAGGATTTTGGATATGGGCGATGGCATCTGTAAAGAGGCAGTAGCTAAATGTATGGGCTCCGAAGTCAGATGTGGATTCTAACTTCAGCTCTGCCACATACAGCTTCCTGACCCTCACAGCTTCCTGACCCTCTACTCTCCTTAAGCCTCATTTGTCACCAGCAACATGGGGTTAACTGTGAGGATTACACGAATTAATTGATGGAAAGGGTTTAGCAAGTGACTGGCACATAGTAAATGCCCAATAAATGTGAGCTCCTCTTCTGTATACCACACAGCTATGTGTGGGCTGAAGACATGAATTCTGAGTCCTAATCGCATTCCGTTGCTGCAGAAGCAGTCTGGTGGCCTTCAACTGGGATTGCCTGGGTCAGGAGCATGCAAACTATATAACTCAACTCAGATTGGTTTGGACCAATAAAAACTGCAGAACCATTCTGGTATTAAAAGGATGTCCTTATTCTTGGAACATATACACTGAAGTATTTGCTCTTAAGTGGTTATGGGGAGAAAAGGTATGTGTGGGGGTAGGGAGTGGATGGCAAAGAAAATGAGGCAAAATATTACCAGTGGGTGTGGCTGGGTGAGGGCCATATGGGGGTCCTTTGTACTGTTCTTGCTCTCGCAACTTTTCTTGAAGTGTGCAGTTATCTCCAAATAAAAGGTAATTACAAAATAGGCCAGGTGTGGTGGCTCACCCTTGTAATTCTAGCACTCTGGCAGGCCCAGGGGGGAGGATCACTGGAGGCCAGGAGTTCGAGACCAGCCTGAGCAACATAACAAGACCCTGTCTCTGTAAAAAATAAAAAAATTAGCCAGGCATGGTGGCATGCCCCTGTAGCCCCAGCTACTCAGGAGGCTGAGACAGGAAGATCGCTTGAACCTAGGAGTTGGAGGTTGCATCATCAGTGATGATGCCACTGCTTTCCGGTACAGGCAACAGAGGGAAACTGTGTCTCAAAAAAAAAAAGCAAGCAAGAAAGAAAACAGTTAATTAAAAAATAACACTCTATAACCTATCTTTCAAGGGCTAGGCTGTCCCAAAGCCACAGGTGTCTTGTCCAGGCTGCAGGTGTCTAGGGTCTGAGAGCCCAGGGTAATGAGGTGTGGGAACAGCTCCTGGTTTGCCTCTTTTCTGGGCGTTTAGAGGGCTGCACAGATGTCTGCTTCTTAATCTGGGCAGCCACCTGGTTAACAGCTCTCACCGCTGAAGGACAGATGTATTGTCTGGTGCTTCTCAGGTCACAAGTGTCAACAGTAATAATTGTGGTGCTTTATAGTTGAAAAACATGTTGATTTTAGAGGCAGATATTTTAGTTATCCTCATTTTATAGATCAGGCATTTGAGGCTGAGGGGTTAGGGAGGTTAAATGATCTTCCCAAGGCCAGAGCATCATTGTGGGAGCTGGGACCTGAAACCGTGTCCTCTTGGCTCCAAATTCTGTGCAGTTTCTACCATGGTACATGGTGCCTTTGGCTCTCATCACCGCGCCCTCTATTCTGAATCCTCCTTATAGTGTCTGTCCCTCAAAACTGGTTATTTGCACCTTCTCTTTGACTCGGAGGCAGAAGCCCTCTTGGGCCTCCCTAAGGAATTCCCCACAGGGTAGAAGAGTGATAGGTAGGGTGGACCTACTGTGGGCTGGTCCCTTATGCTCTGGGGAAGTGGACCTGCTCCAGCTGGAGTGTCACCCATCCCCCCAAATGTCAGCTGACCGCAGCTTAGGGGCTGATGAGCCTCTTAAGCCTGCTTAGAGCCAGGCTGGCTCTCTCAGGTCTTGCCAGAAGAGCATTGCCAACGTCACAGCCAGTGTTCTCCGGATTTCTCAGAGGCTTTTCCTGCCAAGAAAGAGCCGTCAGCCTCTCGAGATCTGACAGTTTGGAGTTAGTATGCAGTCTGTTCCTGGGGCTGCTGGCTACCTCCTGTGCCTTCCTCCAACACAGTCTATGGTGTGGGGAAGGTGGGCAATGTGCTTGGGGGATGGAGGTGGCAGAGATCCCATTCCAGCCCTGTACTTAGGCCCCTGGCTGCACAGCCTCCTGTATTCTCTCCCGTTGGGTGAAGCCAGAGAGAAGAATGTCCTCTTCCCAGGATGAGGGAAGCCAGAGCTGTAGTTTAGATTAATTCAATAATCTCTGCAATAAACATATCTTCTCCACTTGCAAATTGAGGTGTCTGCACCTGTCCACAGATGGAGCCAGTTGGCCCCCTTGAGGAGTGGTGAGTGCCTGTTGGAGGAACAGTTTACTTGGAGGCTGGATGGCTTTTGATCAGGGATGTATCCATTCAGTCACTAGGCTCTGATTAAGCAGCCAGTCTTGACACTGGGTGCTGTGGAGAGAAATAGAGGTAACTGTCTGTGCCCTCTAGCAGAGCCCAGTCCAAGAGAGGAGAGGGACACTGGACAGTTTCAATATGGGTGCCTGGGGCTGGAGGCTCTGAGGGTGAGTGAGGAAGGCCAGGCAGCTGTGGAGCAGAGCAGTGGGTAGCCCAAGGCAGGAGGGGCCAGCGGGGATGATGCAAAGGAACTGGGGGCCGGGGGTGAGTGTCCTAGAACTTGTGTGCTTGTTGGAGTCTCCAAGAGGCTGGTCCTGAGCTGAGGAGTAGGGACAGGCGCTGAATAAAATCCTTCACTAGTAGCTTGCTGCAGGAGAGTGGTGTATGGATAAAACATGGATTCTGGTGTCTGATTGCCTAGGTTGAAATCCTGACTCTGCTGCCAGCTTAGATGGGTCATTTAAACCTTTCTGTGTGTGTCTTCAGATGTTTCTTCATCTGTAAAATGATCACAATGACTATTACTCCCAACTTAGGACAGTGCCTGGCAAATTGTACATGCTATATAGGAATTAACTATTATCATCACTACTCCTGTAAAGGCAGCCCCTTCCTAAGGTGAGATGTGGCCCAATTGCCAGAGGAACTGTGGTTACTTCTCTTGGGGAAGTCTCCTAAGGTCAGGCTAGCCAGAGACGAATTGTGCTTTCTTATTGAGAATTGTGTTTTAAAAGGAAGCTGGCCACTAAATGGTTGGTGCTAAATATCAAAGAAATGATTCCTCATCTTGGAGGCCCTGTGTAGCTGTGTCCGCCCAGAGAGAAATGAGCAGGTGTCTTGTACTTATGATGGACACATTTGATTTACACTCCCTGTCCACACCACCCCCGCAGTGGAGAGGATTCCCAGGATTTGCACCGCCTAGTTATTTGGAGGGAGGCAATAACCCTGGTGTCTATATTAGGACACCTGAAGAGGGGCAATGAGGGTAGACATGAATTAGAGCAGTGTTCCAGAATGCTGAGTCAGAACCTCTGCTGGGTGGGGCTGGGAATCATTTATTGCAAGCTCCACAGGTGATTCTTTTGGACACTGAAAGTGGAAGCATCTCTGAGCTTCAGCTTCCCCATCTGTACAGTAATGATGCTGTTTTCTTCCCTAGTGTTATCCGAGAATTCAATGTGACAGCCTGTCTGACGCTCCTAGCTTGCTTTTCAGCACATAGTTGGTGCTCAGGCACTGCGAGTCTCTTTCATTACAGGACGACATCTGTCCAATTTGGTAGGATTAAGCTGTGTAAAAAGACTTTGAGAGGGTATCTGTGGGGTACAGCTGTCTGTTAATGCCCACCCTGCCACCCAGGGCGGATGCTGGAGAGCTGGGCTCCTGGCGAGCCTGTGGTTTTCTCAGTAAAGGTGGGAACGTGCTGCCCTCACCTCTGTCCAGATGATGCTGTCAGTCCCAGGGCGAGGCCGTGGGGCTGATCTTGTGGTGACCACTAAATGGGCACTGTGTCTCCCTGGGGGGCAGGCTAGCAGATCCAAATCTCAGAACCCCATGACCACTTAGAGTCCTCCTGAGGGGCTGGAGTGATGGGTTGTTCTGAGTGATTGACACTGATAGCCAGAAAAGGCAAGCAGAAGGTGATTAAGTTGAGAAATGGGAATGCTTCCTCTGTGTGGGAGAATACACATGTCCCGCAGGCAGTGGTGGTGACGAGTAAGTCATAGAGGTGTCTGGCGTTGCAGTCTTCCCTGAGCTGGTCCTGGGAGATGTGGGGCAGGACTGGGATTGTGACTGAGTGCCATGAATAGCTCTCCAGCTCCCTAGGGACAGTGTCAGGCATAGTGTTCATACTCAGCTAGACAGATGTGGGTTGGTTGATTGGACATTTGACATGACCCTCCTGAAACTGCAGACATGCAAGGAGAGATGGTCGACTGGAGTTGGGAGTAAGTGGGGGCTTGTAAGGTGAGGCAGGAGGAAGGATGCAAAGTCGGGGTCCCAGGGAGGAGAAATGAGAGCCTACCCTACCCAAAAAAGTGTTTGGAAAAATTTTTTTCCTCAGCACATATTGACCTGGGGATCTAAAAAAAAAAAAATAGATGAATGCTGTACAGCTAAATATCTATAATCACTGTACCCATTAATGCATTTCTAAAAGGAATTGGTGGTAACTGAAATTACATCCATTTACCGAGGCTTTGAATAATTACATTTTTTTAGCTTCTGTGTGTGGGTGGGAGCTGGAGAAGGCTCAGCTGGCCTCTGCTTCAACTTTTTTCAACCCTCCTCACCTGAAAATGTGTGGACGTGTTTGTGTGTTTGGCACCAGATGGTTTCTAAAACTCAGGGGCGATATTAATTCTTTTGGGGAGAGGAAAGTAATTGGCTTCCTGTTCTGTAAAGAGATATTTAAATTAGAACCCAAAGTACACTCTTTATTCCACAAGCCGCGTGTGTCTGAGGAGCCCGGTGATATGAGGGGTAGTAATTGCGCTGTGATGATCCTGCTGGGCCTTTCGAGGCTGGGCCTGGGGAAGCGAGGTCTGGGTTGGTGCTGATTGCCTCCTTGAGTCAGTGGAAAGGTTTGAGCTGTTTTTTCTCCCTTAAGGTCTGTGCTGGATTCTGCTTGGTTCTAGGATGCCATGAGACGAACACTGGGGCCATGGGGCTGCCACACGGAGAAGCCAGTTGCTTTTGTTGAGCCCCTATTTGTTTTTTTCTTTTGTTTGTTTTTTTACAAATATTTATCCAGTGCTGACCGTGTACACTGCTCTAAGGGCTCAGCAGACATCCCTCTAGTCCTCATGCAAACCTTATAAGGTAGGTACTATTATCATCCTTATTTTATAGATGGGGAAACTGAGGCATGGGGGGGTTAAATACAGTAACTGGATGCACAGGTATAAGGGAGTGGAACCAGGGCCACCCAGCGCTCCCTAATTGAGATCCTCACGGTCTCCCTGTGCCGCACTTGGCCCGGTTCCACCATGCTCCGTGACCGGCTGTGCTGTGGAGGCTGCTCTGACTTGTTTCAGGGCACAGGTCTGAGTCCGTGGCCATGGTGAGGGAGGAGAGGGCGCAGCCTGGGCTGTGGGTCTGGGACTCTCTGTAAGCTAACTGCGGGAGGCCGCCTGCTGTGATAGCTCCTGGACAGAACCCGGCACTCCTCCCCCAGCACACACCTCCAACTGTAGAGAAGCCCCCTGGCCTTTGCAGTGGGCTACGCCCCGCAGCACCAGGAGCTCAGAGACTGGCTGAGGGGGGCCTAGCGGTCTTGCCATCTTGGCCCCTGCCTGTGTGAATGAGTGAAGGAAGCCCACCGGCCAGATAGGTTCACAGAGGTTCCTGAGCCACTCTCCCTCCTGGATCTGGAATTCAGAAGGGGAAACAGACCCTCTGTCTTTGCTTTGGAGTTGACTCCCTTTAAGGATGGAACTCCCCCTCCCTCAACTCCACTCTGATAAAGTGGAAAAAATGTTTTGAAAATAAACTCCTTTTCATAGTGGAAGGGTTTGGCATTTTGAGAAGAATTAGCATAAAAACCTCACTCCAATGCTTTCCTGCAGCCTCTGGGGCTGTTGCTCTGCAACTTGTCCTGGGGCATTTCTGGTGGGAAGAGGTAGATGTAGGCTGTGGGGGGGAGCAGGGGAGAAGATAGGTGGCTTTTCTGTCCCCATAACCCCCTAAGAGTATTGTGAGGAGGGTGCTGATGTAAGTAGTGTGGATCTGGGGAGGGAGCAGAAATGTCCTTGGCCCAGAAGCAGAGCCTTGGGGCAGGACAGTTCACTAGGTCCTGACAGATCCACAAACCAGTCCTTGCTTGTGTCATGTGGGAAAAGGGGTTACCTGGGCCTGGTAGCTCCAGGCTGGGACCTGGCTTGAACTTAAAGCAGAGAGCCACTCCAAGATTCGGCTTTTAAGTTACTTTAAACATTCTGTGGCCCAGGAGACTCTGTCCTGGCTGTTCTTGACTTCCTTCCTGCAGGTTGATAAGGGATCCCTGGCTGTCCCGTCCCTGTGAATTTGAGACCTTTCTGGAGCTGGCTGTGTGCTCAGGCCTATATTCTCAGGGTGTCAGGGGCTGCATGATCTCTCTTTGTGACTGGAAAGTCCTGCCTGTCTAGGTGCTATTATCAGGTGGGATAGGTGAAGGGACCACCTCCCTGAGAGGCTGCTGTCTCCGTGTTGAGGGCCTCTGACTGGACTCCGGGTCACACACAGTTTAGCTGTTCCCACTCCAGACTTTAGATAGGGGCAGCTCTGGGGTTATGGGTGAGTGCACAGGCTTGAGGGCCAGATTTGTGGCTGTAGAACTTGGGCAATTTACTGAACCTCTGTAAAATGGCACAAATGCTGGTTTCTGCCCCATGGGTCTTTTGTAGAGATTAAGCAAGAATAATAATATGTAAAGTACTTAGTTCCCCAAACATAGTACGGTTCAATCAATTCTAGCATTTTTTTCCATGAACAACAGATATTTTGTCTCTTCTTTGTAATGGCTCTCTTGGTCCAAATATATGTGGGTAATTCCTTGACTTACCTCCTGCAGAGATGCTTGTCTTCTGATATATGCAGAGGGTACCTGTGTATACTGTCCAGTAGCTCAGATTCTCGGTTATGGGCATTTTCTAATGGAGGGCATTGAACATCCTGATGGGTTTTAACTGAAGTTTAAAAATATCCAACTTTACTTGCTGTTTTTAACTACAGCTGCACCCTAATTATGACCTTGGCTGTTATAGCCTATAGGTCTAAGTAATCTGGTTATAGTTGTAGCAAAGGTTATGTCTGACCTGAGCCCTGCCTTGCTTCCTCTGGGCAGAGGGAGAAAAAGCTCCATTGATGATGGAGAAATGGAAAGGGTAGGTTGGATTCAGGTTGGCATTTCTTTATCCATCTTTGCTGTGTGCTTGGCACCATATTGTTGTGCTCTGGGGGATTTCAGGGAGACCAGGGAGCTAGCAAAGCAGGATGTCCACACAGGTGATAGGATGTTCAGGTGGTGTGTGATTAAATACCAGGGTAAGTCGTGCAGGTGCCACATGGAGAGAAGCACCCAGGAGGGAATAATCCATCGGCCGGATGAGTCTGGGAAGACGTGGGGGGCCTCGTGAGCTAGGATTTGGTGGGGAAGAGAGGAGGGGTGGGTATGTCAGGCAGGGGACCAGCATTCATCATTCAGGGGGCCCTTCATTTAGCAGAGGTTCACTGAGCACTTGATATGTGCCAAGCACTGGCTGGGGCACTGTGGACACCAAAATGAGTAAAGTGTGGTAGAGAAAACAGCACTGAAAGGCAGAATGGCCCAGTGGTTAGGAGAATGGGCTTTGGGACAGAGCCAGCCCTGAATCCCATCCCTGCAACTTACTAGCTTGTGGTGTGATCCTTAGCAAGTTGTGTATTCTGGAGCCTCAGTTTCCTCAGTTGTAAAATGGGGATGATAATAATTGTGGCAGGGATTAAATAAATGAATGTAATATACTCAGAATAGGTTTTATTTATTTATTTTTGAGACAGGGTCTCACTCTGTCACCCCAGCTAAAGTACAGTGGTGTCACCATAGCTCACTGCAACCTCAAACTACTGGGCTCAAGTGATCCTCCTGCCTCACCCTCCCTAGTAGCTGGGACTACAGGTGCGTGCCACCGTGCCTGGCTAACAGAATAGTCTTGATTATAGAAAGTACTACTGTGTGTTGGCTATTTATTATCACCAGAACATTAGCTCCGTGACAGGCACTTTGTCTGTTGTGTTCACTGCTATATTACTTGCCCCCAGAAGGTATCTGGTCCATAGTAGCCATTCAGTTAATGAATCAAAGCACCATTGGTGTCCTCAAGGGGCCCGGGAGCCTATGATTGGTGGGGACACAGACATGTCAACAACTAGCAGATGCTATGCAAATGATTTGATAAGGGAAGCATGGGGTCTGTGGGGTGCAGAGGAGGGCTGGCCAGGGAAGGCTTGCGGTGGGGGAAGCTTGAGCTGGATCTTGAAAAAAAGTAGGAATTTGTTGGGTGACAGAAGGGAATTTGGATGTTTACGGGAGAGGAAGCAGCACGAGCAGAGCCACGTGAGAGCGTGGTGTGTCCCAGGACACCGGAGAGAGGAGGCTGCAGAATGGGGCACTTACAGGAGTTGGAGCTTTGTGCTAATGGTGATGAGGATCCAGGAAAGGGTGTAAGCAGGGGTGTGGCTGGGGCCCTCCGTGGCTGTGGGGGAGGAAGGCGGAGTATGCTAGGGTGATGGTCACTCTCAGACTCCAGCTCACTGATGTCCAGAGCTGGGCCTGCCAGTAGCTTGGAGCCTGTGCGGGATCCCCCCCAGCAGGTGAGGGTTGGCCTCCAAACAAGGAGAAAGCTGGTAACCCACACCGCTGCCTGGCAGCACGGCTGCCTTAAAATAGAAGGGATGGAGAGAGATGGGTGGCGTGAGTGTCCCTGGGGTGGCCTAGTTAAAACCCGACCCCTGGAAGTGCAACAGCCGCCCTCACTTTTACTTGTACGCTGGGGCCTTCTAAGGGGAGCTGCTGAGGGCTGCCTTTCTCTCCTCGCCTCGTCCCTTTGCGGGGCTCTGAGCAGGGTGCCTGTCACCTTCTGGCCTTGGCTGGACCGCACTGACAGAGGAAGTCTGGTTTCCAGGCCTGTGTGCTCGGTGCTTCTGGGAGAAAGGTGTGGGGACCATGGGTAAGGGAAAGATGATGGATTCAAGTTGAGGGAAAATCTTTATATTTAGGCTTTTGCTCCCCAAGGTTCACCATAATTCCTCATGGACTTAATTGTTTGCCGTAGACAATTATCTGATACTAACACCCTTGCACACTTACCCCTCCTTAAATCCACCCAGGGATAGTAGAAAAGAGGAACAATGGAGAAGGCTTTCACTTTTCTCTTAGGCCCACTGCTTTGTTTTCCTTTAGTCTGTCCTGATTTCTCTGAGGCCTTTGGTATTTATTTCTATAGCTGATAATTTATATGCAGGGTCTGGAAAAGGTCCTTGTGCAGGGCTTTTAAACTTTAACTGAGGTTGTAGGTGTGACAGAAACTGTGTGGAAGTGACGTTTGCAAGCATGTGAAGTGGAACCATTTAATACCGTTGCACCTGGGGCTGTTTTTCTGCTCTGCAATCCGGTGTCAGGAGGGTGTCCAAGACAAGAAAGGAAGCAGTGTCCCGGGCTTGTTTCTGTACCCATGTAACCACCGTTTACCCAGGGCCCACTGTGTGCTCACAGGGCCCTGTGAGGTCGGTGTCACCAGCAGGAAGAGCCACAGAAACGGAGAGAGCAGAAGTCTCTCTGGATGACCCACCAATGCTGGTTGTTTCTGGGGGGCTAGAGTCAGAGGACATGTTTAGAACTTCCGGGGACTTCTGCTGAACCTGCAGGAATGGGCTCCTGGTACTGAGCCTGATAGGCATGAGGTGGGAGGATGGAGGGTGTGCTGGGGTCTTCCTGATGCCTCAGCTCCATCTCAGGCTGGGCAGGTGGGACAGGTGGACAGAGTTGGCAAGGTGAGAGGATTCAGTCAGATTGCAACTCTCACCACTGAGGCCTGGAGGGAATTTCACAGCCATCGAGGCACTTTTCTGTGACCAGTGCTTTTCACACGTTATTTGCTTTAATCCTCATGGTATCCCTAAAAGGTATGTTCTTCCCATTTTACAGATGAGGACACAGGCCCAAGGAGGCTGTAAGTCCAAGGTCAGACAAGTAGGACCAAATTCAGAAGGCCCTTTGATCTACCCAGTACAAACACGTGGTAATGCTCAGGGCTACTTGGCATCAAGCATGTTTCCGGGGAACTTTTAAAGTCCTGTCAGCTCTGCTTTGGAATGTATCCAGAATCAGAATGTTCTCACGATCTCCACCTCTGTGGTCTGGACTATTACCCTCCTAACCGGTCCTGTGCTTCTCTCCCCTCTTCTAATGCAGCAGCTGGAGGGATTGTTTCCTAGTGGAAGGTGGATTGGGTCACCCCTCAGCTCACCCACACAGTGGAATCCAGAGTCCTTCCAGTGACCCAGGACTCCCCTGTCACCTGGTCCCATCCCCACCCCCACCCCCTCTACCTTCCCAACCTCACTTCCCCTTCCTGCTAAGCACAACTAGCCTCGGGCTTTGCACTTACTGTTTCCCCTGTCTGGAATGTTCTCCTTCAGGTCTCTGCTCAGGTGTCACCTTTTCAAGGCGACCTTTCTTGACTCCTCTCTCCCAGCATACTCTAGTCTTTTGATGCTACTCTCTTTTTCTTTAGAGTTTTCAACCTGACCCAGACATACTCTATTTTAATTTGTTTGTCTTTCTCCACTTAGAATTCAGGCTCCATGAAGGTAAGGAATTGTGCCTGTTTTGTTTAAGACTGTACCTCTAGTGCCTAGAATAGTGGTTGGAACAAGTAGACCCTCAGAAAATTATTATTAAATGAATTTATTAAATGGTTATTTGAACTCGGTGATATTCTTTCCTTGTGATTCTGTCTGAGAAGCCAGTCAGCCACTGAGAGGTGCCTCCCTGCATGCGAGGGAGCTGTAGCCTGGGAGTCTCGGAGGCTGAGGGATGGGCCTTGGGTATCCTGGCTCAGGTGTCCCCAAAGACTCCTCTCTAGTCTGGGAACCACACGACATCCTTGTTTATCTCTATGTTGGCTTCCAATCACCCCTTCTGGGGAATTATCTGAAAATAGACATTCTCTATCTTGCCTGTCCACAATGGCCAAGTGAATGAAAATGGATTGGCTCACCAGCTAAACATTCAGAGTATTCAAATGCCCATTGAGTTCTTAGAGCCATATAGATACTTGCAGTGGCCAGAGGAGATACCATCCATGCTCTCAAGGTTCTCCCTGTAGGGTTGGAGCTGAACTGCGCCCAGGACAGTGTGAATCAAGGCTCTGGGATGTAATAGACCAAAAGGAAAGAACTAATGTTGGGTGAATACTTATTATGTACATAGCCACAGTGTTTATGTAGTTATCTAATTTAACCATGTTACAACCTTGAGGTTGATAATTGTGTGCCGATTTGATGGGATGAGAAAAATTAAGGCTCAGAATTGATGAAATCAAGGCTTTCACTGACTCCACACCCTTAGGAAAAACTGAGAAAGGCTCTAAGGAAGAACTCACAAAGATTCCATGAAGGACTGGTAGTATTTGCGTTACTGGAACAATGTGGCGTCAAGCGGTGACACAAATGGTTAGATAAGAGTGCTCCATAAGGTGTAGCATGGATGGTTTTGAGATGGTCTGTTGAGTATGAGCAGGTGTGTCTTTCTTTTTCCTATTATTAATTACCTGGGAACAGGGATAGAGTGTTTTTAATGAAGCCCCAGAGAGCTGGGGAACCCTGGAGAAACCCTGGAATCAACTCTCTCCCACTTAGGATCTGTGCCCTCTTGGTGTCATCAGGGACCATCTCAGCCAACGCCCCTCTGAGTACACAGAGCTCAGTCTCCAGGAGCAGCGGAGAGCAAACCTCACTAGTGTTGGAGATTTTGTTGCTGGGGAAGGCAAACATTGCTAGGTCCTGGATAGGGGCAGATAGTGCTGGCATGATTCAGTCCTGTAAACCCTTATGAAATAAATACTTCTTACCACCCAGCCCATGTGGTATGATTAGAGCTGCTGAGAGAGGGCAAAATAGGAATCTGTCTTCTTGAAGCCAGCGTAATTAACTTGTTCATATAATGATTTGTTCATCAGCATTTGTTAGCTCCTACTCTGTGCCAAGGGGCACATTGCCAGATTCTGGGGCTACAAAAACAAGGACATCTTTAAGGAATTCACAGTTCAGCGTGGAGCGATACAGAAACCAAAGATGATGATAAGGACGGTGGGACAGGAAAACAGGGTGTGGGGCTGTAGCTTAGTACCTAAGGCCACTTAGCTTTGGGATGGCAGACTTAGGTTTGAATCTCATCCCCACTCGGCGTCCAGGGGCAAGTTCTTGGTCTGGGCTAGGTACTTACATACTTGATCTCATTTATTTCTCAAATCAGAGGTGAAAATATTCCCCATTTTATAGCTAAGAAAATTGAAACTTGGAGAGGGTAATTTGTCCACGGTCACTCAGTAAATAAGTGGCAGGACTAGGATTCCAGTCCAGGTCTGACTCCAGAGTTCCTGCACTTCCTGCTCTAACAAGCTGAAAAGAATACGTTTTGTCCATGCTTCTGCATGGCTGGAGCCCTCTGTGAGATGTCGCTCTGGGACAGAGGGGTTTATTGACATGGGTTCCATAGGAGCCAACAGGATGATGTGACCACCCAAAATGCTAAATTTTGTTTTAGGCTACATTAATGGAAGTATAGTCCTCAGAACACAGGAGGTGATGGTGCTGCTCTGTTCCATCTGGGGAAATCACAGATGGAGTAGCTGGGATCACCCTTTTGAGAGAGATGTGGCTATTTGGAGCCCTCCCGAGGTGTTGACTGTGATGGTCATTGGACACCTTGTCTCCTTAGCAACCACTGAAGGAACTGAGGTTATTTCACATGGGGAAGAAGATACCCACAGGAACATGAAGGCTGGCTGAAAAGGGCGATCACGTGGACAAGTCTCATTCTCTGTGAAAGCTACAGAGAGAAAGGTTTTGACTCGTTTACAACAGAACCTGAAATATTTTGGATGTACTGAGTTCACTGTCACCAGAGATAATCAAGCATGGGATGGAGGCAGAGGAAAATATGGAACAAATGCCCTTTGCCATTCCTCTGTCCAGAGTCTCTGACTGTCCCTCTGATGTTCTGGGATGTGGCTCCCAGGGGTGTCCCAAGGAGAGGTTTAGATTGTGTCTCTCTCCAAACCCAGATCTCTTCAACAGGCTCCAGGTTCACATGTGCCCCTAGGTGTGGTGGGGGGAACACAAGGTTAGAATTAGAATTAAAAGACCTAGATTTGAACCTGGCTTGGCCCTGTACAGCTTGTGACCCTGGGTAAGACATTCGTTCTCTCTGTAAAAGGGGATCATATCTATCCCTCCCTACAGGGCTTTTGTGAGGTAGTGAGAAAGCGTTTTGTCAAGGAGAGAGGGTACAAACACTGGTTATTAGCAGGTACAGTCAACTCATGGAGACTGGCCTTCCAAACATTATCTAGGAAAACTTCACCCAGTGGTGATCCAGGACCTGTTACGTGCCAGGTGTTTTAGAAAATGAAATGGATTTTGTCTTCAAGTTTGTGTAGAGCCCTCTGAGATATTTTGTGATAAAGTGAGTTCCCTGATAGTGGCAATAAGTAACAGCAGCAGTCCCCAACCTTTTTGGCACCAGGGACCGGTTTCATGGAAGACAGTTTTTCCATGGGATGGAGGAGTGGGGTGTCGTGGTGGGGGGTGTGCAGAGTTTAGGAGGTGATGTGTGACCATTTCCTAACAGGTCACGGACCAATAATGGGCGGCAGTCCACTGGTTGGGGACATGCAGAGTAAGAGAATCCCCTGCCCTCGAGGTCAGTTATCTGTAGGAGGCAGAAGGAGAGACTGGGACAGGTTTTGAGAAGGGAGGGATCCAGGAAACCTTCATGGGGGAAGTGACATTTGAGTCGGGCCTAGACAGAGACTTCATTATGCAAGAAAGGGGGCAAAGGTTACAGCAGCAAAGGCCTGGAAGAGGCAAGGCCCTGAGTGGGGTAAAAATGACTGAAGGGAGAGAAAAGGTACTGGGGTGCAGTTATTTTGTGGAGGGGTGGGGGTGTTGCCTTCCAGCTGGGAGACTTCCTGACGGTAGAGCTGGCAGTTGAGCAGAGATCTAGGTTTACTGCAGTTTGTGAGTGAAAGTGAATCAAAAAGAGGCAGAATGGGAGACCCTTTTACATTCCCTTCATTTCTCAGATGAAGGTGAGGGCCAGAGATGGGAAAGGGGTTTGTTTCCCAACAGGGATAGGGAGAGCTGAGGTTTGAACCAACACCCGACACCTCATCTGGGGCTGTTTTCACCATGCCCCATGGGTGAGTCTCTGCCCCAAAGCCACTTTTCCTGGCTCTGCCTCCTGCCAGGCTGTTTTATCTTTTTTTTTTTTGAGACAGAGTCTCACTGTATTCCCCGGGCTAGAGTGCCATGGCATCATCCTAACTCACAGCAACCTCAAACTCCTGGGCTCAAGCAATCCTTCTGCCTTAGCCTCCTGAGTAGCTGGGATTACAGGCATGTGTCACCAAGCCCGGCTAATTCTTTCTATGTATTTTTAGTTGTCCAATGTATTTTTAGTTGTCCGATTAATTTCTTTCTATTTTTAGTAGAGACGGGGGTCTCACTCTTGCTCAGGCTGGTTTCGAACTCCTGAGTGCAAACAATCCGCCCGCCTTGGCCTCCCAGAGAGCTAGGATTACAGGCGTGAGCCACCTCGCCTGGCCTGGAGCCAAGAAAATGTACAACAAAAGAATTAGCTAAAGCCTTTCATCTCATTGAAGCAGGATTTGCTAAGCTTGAAGAGCAAGATCCTAACATTAAGTGATTTACAAAGATTTACCGTGCAGTTAGAACATCAGCTGCTACAAGGCCATTTATGACAAAAAAAAAAAAAAGATAACTATGCAAACAACCCTAGATACCTTTTTCAAGAAACTGGCTTCAGCGGTAAGCTTCCCTCCTCAACAACAGAATCAAATCCTGATTCTCCAGCACCCACTCCATCCTCTCCTGCACCGTCTCCATCATCCTCTGATCAATTCTAGCCTACCTTCTTGCCTCAAAAATACCCCTTCCAGTAAGCGAGACATTGATGCAACATTGTATGAGTGTTAACCTTTAACTTTCCTGTTTGAAATTTCTACTATCTCCTGTCTAAACTTTTTGTATGAGTTTGTTTTTATGTTCTGTTTGCTTGAATTAAAAGAAAGAGCACAATACTATCTGTAACTTACTATTACAGCACAGGGGTATTATTATTATTGTTACTATTACAGTATTATACTGTATTATTATTACCATATATGAGCCATATTATTATTATTATTGTATATGCACTGTTTATCAGGGGTCCAAGTTACATACATATCTGACCTAAAGATGTTTTCAGGACCATATCTCGTCTCTAACCCTGGGGCCACTTGTATTAACAATTTTACAGCATAGATATGTTTAGTTTATGAAACCCATTTATAAGGGAAATTATGTCAATATGTAGCAAAAAATTAAAAAACTAGTTAATGATGGGCTGATAAGACAAATATGTGAAAAGTATTAAAATAAATTGCCTGGTCTGTTAGCCATTGGAAAGTCAATGGGAGTCCCAGTCAACTGTGTTAAACAGGTATAAAAATAGGAGAGGCTTCTTTAAGAGTCACTTTTAAATTTCATACCATTCTTCCTTCACAATTCACTATTGCATTTTTAAATTATGCATCCACTGATTCTTGTGATTCTGTTTCTGTTTTTGTTTTTTCATTTCTTGGGAGATCAAGTGGGACTTTTTGAAACTGTTTATTTTTTTGGAGATTCATAAGAAGTTACGAATAAACGTTTGGGGAAATCCTACGAACCTTTCATCCTGCCTCCCCTAATATTGACATCTTGCATAACTATTGTACAATAACAAAACCAGGAAGTTGACATTAATCCACCGAGCTTATTCATATGTCACTGTTATACATATATTTGTTTGTGTGTAGTTCTGTGCAATTTTATCTTTATGTAACTTTTAGCTTTATGTCACTGCCACCACAACCAAAATACAGAACTATTTCATAACCCCAAGGCTCCCTCTTGCTACCGTTTATAGCCATATCCACCCTTCCCTGCAAATCCCTAACCCTTAATTTGTACTCCATCTCTATAATTTTGTTATTTCAAGAATGTCATAAAAACAGAATCATACAGGATGACTCTTTTTTGCACTCAAAATGATTCACTTGAGGTCCACCCGAGTTGTTACGTGTTTCAAACTAGGATGTTAAAATCCAAAAGAAGTCATCATTCTTCATACGTTTCCTTTGAAAATCAACCCATGTAACTCTAAATATTTATCTTCATTTGGTGTGAAAGAAAAACTGATTTACTTTTAGGTGAGGCAACAATTTTCAGTAAGAAATCCTACTATTCCTGTCTTAAGTAATACTGTTTATTTAATTAGATAATTATGTTCAGAACATCTGAGTAGCTATAAAAAAAAAATCTTGTTCCTATATCAGTCTTCCAGATTAATTGGTCCAATATGTCTTAGATTACACTTCACTAGCTCATTCTACTAAAACACTACCAAAAATCTATGCTTCATAAGGAAAATATAGATTACTTTACATAAATATTTCATCTTCAGTTAATGTAGCAATAATGGTAGCAATATTCTTAGTTTGTGGTGGAATAGATAATTGTTAACCTCTTAAAGGAAAATACATTAAACGGTTTTTAAAAAGGCAGAGAGAGAGAGAAAGAAAATTATATCCTCAATCTCTAATCTCTTCTTTATAAGTTCCCTTCATCTTCCTACTCTAACTGAAATTTGCCCTTTCCCTGAGAACTGTCTTCCCTATGAGTAAAAACGTCTTGCTATCTATTTTACTGAAAGAATAGCAGGGGCCAGAAGAGAGCTTCCACAAACTCTCTCCACCCTGCCCAGCTGCATGTGTCTCCGCTCATATGCTTTGCCTTCCCTCCGGTTACTATGGAAAGGCAGGCTGTGACCGCCCTGCTCACTTGTCCGTCTCCTCTTGCCTTCTCAAGGACGTAGCTTCTGCAATCCTCCCACTCCCCCAGCCCCCACCTCCAGGGACTTGTGATTCGTTAACTTTCCCTCTTTACTTGGTCGTTTCCATCAATATACACACTTGTAGTATCTCCTATGTTTTAACAAGCCTTCTCGACCCCACTGTCTCCTCCAGCTCTTACCCCAATTCTCTACTCCCCTTACAGCAAAACTTCTTGAAAACATCTCTACTCATTTTCTTCAATTCCTCTCCTCTAATTCTTTTTCTTGAATCTACCAGGCTTTCACGTCCACCGTTCCACCCAAACTGCTGTGGTCAAAGCAACAATTTACTCCCGTTTCTTAATTGAATTCTCAGTCCTACACTTAATTAACCTCTCAGTTGCATTTGACCAAAGCGATCACTCCCTCCTCCTTGAAGCTCACTCTCCAGAACTCTACACTCTCCTGGTTTTCCTTCAGTCTCCTGAAAGTCCCTTTATTTGCCTGACCTCCATCATCTGGTTTTCCCCTCACTAACTTCCTAGGGGATCCTATCCAGTCTCATAACTTTAATTACCGTCTGTATTGTGACAATGGCCAATTTAACCTTGTAGCTTAGTTCTCTCGTGAACTCCACGCTCATATAACGAAGTGCCTGGTCGACCTCTCCATTTGGATGTCTCATAGTTATGTAAAGCATAACATATCCAAAAATGAATGAAATCCTGATTTCTCCCTCCAAAGCCTCCTCCTCACACAGTTTTTCTCCTCTTAGTGAAAAACCTTGAAAGCGTCCTCTTTCTTTTCTTTTCTTTTCTTTTTTTTTTTTTTTTAAGACATGGTCTTGCTCTGTCACCCAGGCTGGAGTACACTGAAAAGATCATAGCTCACTGAAGCTTTGAATTTCTGGACTCAGGCAATCCTCCCATCTCAGTCTCCGTAGTAGCTAGGATCACATAAGCGAGCCAGTGCGCCCAGCTTTGAAATCATCCTTGATTTGGCACTTTCTCTCACTCCCCACACCCAAACTATTAGCAAATCCTGTCCGCTTTAGCTGCAGAATAGACTCAAATTTTGACCCCTCCCCATTCCACCTCTACTGCCAGCGTCCTGGTGCCCAAGTTATCATAACTCAACTGGATTACAGTAACAGCCTGTGATTACATCTTCCTACTTTTTTCCTCATCTGCCTTACAATCTGTCCTCGACAATACAGCCACACATGTAAGTCAAATTAACTCACTCCCCAGTTCAAAATCCTTAAAGTGTAAGTCAAATTAACTCACTCCCCAGCTCAAAACCCTCCAGTGCATTTCCAGCTCACTTGGCCTAAAAGCCAAAGACCTTACAATGTCCTGTAAGGTTTTACATCAAGGGTTCCCAACCTATGGTGAGTTGTATAATTATTTCATTATATATTACAATATAATAATAATAATAGAAATAAAGTGCACAATAAATGTAATGCGCTTGAATCATCCTGAAACCAACCCACCCCTCCCTGGTCCATGAAAAAATTGTCTTCCATGAAAACAGTGCTTGTGCCAAAAAGGTTGGGGACCGCCGTAAGTTTTACACTATCTGGCTCCTACTACATCTCTCACTTGATCCCTGAATCATTCTCCCTCTTTCATATTCTCTTCTTGCTACTCTAGTCTCCTTGTGGATTCTTGAACACGGTGAGGACACAAGGCCTCTATACCTGTTATTCTCCTTCCTGAACAGCTCTTCCAAGTTACCCTCTTTGCTCACTCCCTCGCTTCCCTTGAACCTCTGTTCAGATGTTCGTTATCACTGACCATAAACAGCTATCCTTCTTGTTCCACTTCATTTAGTCCTGCAGACTTTATCACTTTCAGAGATACAATTATTTATTTATTTATTATCTTTGCCACTACCACCACCTGAAGAATATATTTATAATCTACAGAAGGGCTGGGTCTTAGTTTGTTTATTCAGCATCTTGAACAGTGCCTAGCAGAAAGTAGGTGCTCTGTAAGAATTTCTTGGGAAATATTTATTTCTAATACAAAAATATAGATATCCAAATTATTTTTAAAGAATAAAAAATATATTTTGTTCTTTCGAGTTAGAAATTTTTAATGGAAAGACTTTTAAAGGATCTTTAAAGAAATTTTAAGGTTTTTAAATCATATTTATTGATATTCAAGGAAATTAATTTTGGCATTATCCTCAACCCACACAGTTGAAGAAAAGATATTTATATCCCAGATTTTTTTAAACAATTTTTATCATGAAACAATTTCAGGCTCACAGAAAAATTGCTAGAGTAGTACAAAGAACTCCCATGTATCTTTCACTAGATTCACAACCATTCATATTTTTTTCAAATTTGCTCTATCGCTCTCTCTCAGGTTGTAGGGCCCCTGAGTTCCCCTCACTTTCTTTTTGGGTACTGATTAGAAATCACAGAGCACACTGACTGCTCTGTGACCCAGCCAGCTGCAGGTTTTTCCCAAAAGGGCCTTGAAAATTCCCATGCGCTGGTAAATGTATCTAGGTTGTTACCCAAAACACTGAAAGAAACTGGCTTATCCCTGAGCCGAATTCCTTAAAGCCTCATTAAAACTTTACACCCTGACCCCTCGCTGTGGACATACCTAGCTATAACAGGATACCCCTTTTCTCTAACTGTCCGTCACGAGGATTGCTGTAGCACTCTGTAAATTAATTCCCCTACTAAATGCTTTGGACTGCTCACCCCAAAGCAGTGGATGTTTAGTGCTTCTTTCTTTGGAATCCCAACTGGCCCCGTCCAGGATGATTTGGGGCACTCCCTATGGGAATCCCCCTCCCACTGCTTTTGGGGCAATTGCAGCTGGAGTTCAGCAGGACAAAACACATGTACACACGCAAGGGAATAAGTTTCACACATCATGCTCTTTTATTCTTGAACTTCAACTGACTTCTTAATTTCTACCAATTTCAAATGGAAATAATAAGTAACCTAAAAATACTGTTAATTGACCAAAATGAAACATTATAAGCCCACAATGCAATTCTTTCTGACTCTATAAATAATAGGATTATTAAAAGAATAGTCAGTTCTTACTCAGTTGCTCAATGCACTCCTTACTCAGTTGCTTTATTCCTCTCATAAAGGAGCACAGAAATACCTAATAGTACGAAATCCCTTAGTGAGCTTGGGCAATAAAAGGACATAGCTTGTAGAAAAAGTAGCTTGAATTGGAGCCGTGGGTCTTGTGTATTAATAATATTGCTACTAGAAAACACAAATGCAGATGGGATGTGATAGATGCAATAGGAGATTATCACAAAGATCTAGGAAGAAAACAATGACAACAACAAATCCTTATAGCAATTTCCAAGCAAAGGAGACTATGCAGAGTGGGGAGGAAGAGGGGGTCAAAATGGAGGAGGACTTAAGTGGAGCTGTTAAGAGTGGCTTGGGTTCCAATGAATAAGAAAAAGAGATTAGGAGTATATCTTGCAGAACCAGGGCAAGAGAAAGACCCAGACACAAGTATGGGAAATGGTGCTCAAGGAGCCACAAGGAGATAGTCTGGTTAGAGTGGAAATAAGAGACCGTGGGCAAGAGCAGTAGAGCCTTATTGCAGAGGACTCTGCATTTTAGGCAATGGGCTTTTTTTTCGTTTGTTTGTTTTTGTTTTTGTTTTTGTTTTTGAGACAGAGTCACACTCTGTCACTCAGAGTAAAGTGCAGTGCCATCAGCCTAGCTCATAGCAACCTCAAAGTCCTGGGCTCAAGCGATCCTCCTGCCTCAGCTTCCCAAGTAGCTGGGACTATAGGCATGCACCACCACATCCGGCTAATTTTTTCTATTTTTAGTAGAGACGTAGAGAAGAAGTCTCACTCTTCCTGAGGCTGGTCCCAAACTCCTGACCTCAAGCGATCCTCCCACCTTAGCCTCCCAGAGTGCCAGGATTACAGGCTTGAGCCACCACATCCAGCCTTGCCTATCGGTTTTGAACCCACTCAAAGTGTTTGAGCAGAGAAGTAAAATGGAAACCACTGAAGGTATTTGAACAGAAAAGTAAAGAGCTCAGAGTGGGGCCCTACAAATATTTTTTAGAAAAGTAAGATGTTAAAAAGCAATCGAGAGAATACCGCAATGATCCGGCCATGCTGGAGCCATTGGAAAGATAAACTATTAAGGACTTGTTGAATGAATGAAAAGTCAGTTATTATTTTAATCTTTTAGGCCTAGGTACCTAAAATATGGTAGCAATATTATAATAAATCAAGAATCCCCTTAAATGATAATCTTTATGAGAAAGGGAACTGCATGGTCTTTGTTCACCAACGTATCCCTCGTGACTAGGATGGTGCCTGGTGCCTGGTTTAGTAGGGACATAGGTGGATGGTTAAGTAGGAGGTAGGTCTGCTGAAAGGTGGGCGAGAAAAAGCTGAGGAGAATGGAAAGCATTTGCAAGAGAACTAGAGAAAATGGCACAGGAAGTTAATAAAAAGATTGTCTAAGCTAACCTCCTAATACTTGGCTCAATTGTTCTCAATCCAGGGTGCATATTAGAATCAGCTAGGAAACATTTTAGAAAATAATTTATGTTTCTGCCTCCAGAAATTCTGACTTAAGAGATCTGGAATGAGACCCTGACTTTGACATTTTTAAAACCCTGAGGTGTTGCTGATGTGCGGCCAGAGATGAGAATCCCTGGCTTGGTAGAACTTTGATGTTTAAACAGAAAGTACTTAGTGTTAATTATTGGTACTGTCTAGATTCCAAAAAGAGAAAAAATGACAGCAGACTAGGTAACATTATACCTGTAAAGACAATGAATATGATAATTCCATGTACTACGTTCACTGACTCTCATCTCTGTTTTAACTGGTAAAAAGAAATTATGATGCTGGTTTTTCTCTACACACTCACAGATGTCTGTGAAGTTATCCTTAGTGGCTTTTCTCACTCTCAAGTTAGAGGTTGGAACCCTCCCTGCTAATCTGAACATAGTTATTTTTAATTTTATGAAAATTAAAATTCGAAACTTCATATATATTAATAATGTGTTCCCATTGAGTACCAGATATCACAGGTCAAGCAATGGAATGATCTCTGTTTACTGCCATCACGATCACAAATAAGATCACATAGTCCTGCTCTATAAATCTCTAATCAGATCATCAATGAGTGGAAATGGGCCTGTATTCACTTGATAAACTGATTAGAGGAAATTGAAGGCAGAGCATTAAGGATAATAAATCTATGGCAAAGACAGGGAAACTAAATAAAACACCAGTGTCTGCCTAGCTCAGACATAAAAGCAGTAGTTAGTTCACATCCACTGTAAATAGAAACTGGGAACCTGCTCATGGAAATTTTTATTTCTTTTATTTTGTTTCAATTACCTACTTAACCAGCAACAAAAATTATTCCGACACAATCCAATAGTTATTATTCTTTCAAAACTAATACAAAGCAAGTTTCTTTCATCCAAATCTAGCAGCAAGAATAATAGATCACAATTTTAACTTTCTATTACATATCAGACACTGAGCTAAATGTGTCATTTCATCTATCCCTATAATATCACCACACAATAACAGCTATTACTATTACTCCTAGTTTACAGAAGAGGAAATTAAGTGTCAGAAAGAAAAACTTGCCCGCAATCACAGAGCCTGTAAATGGAAAAATCAGAATTGAACCCGAATCTTTCAGCAAGCCCAACTATTTAACCACTGTGTTATACTACACATCAGAAATTAGAGCTGAAAGCAATTACATGTAAATCTCTTGATTATTCTGAGGTATGGCAATTTCCCTGGACAGTCTTCACTTTTTTGTGTTCTCATAAACTTCTAAAAATGAGAACTTGCCTGGCTGAGAAAGCCTCCTGTATATTCTTTTGCACACAGCAAGAGAATGCTTATACTATGTGGGATTTTGTTGTTATTGCCTTTTTTTTTTAAGAAAAGTGTGTGTTTCAGCCCACTTGCACAATAACGTATTTGTAGAAACTGAGAGACAAAAGGTTGAAGAACAAGTGTATTGAAGGACAAAAGCTACATAAAGTGCCACTAGTGTTTAGATTTATGTTACTCTATTGCCATCTTCTGGTTTTGTTATAAAATACATTTTATAAATGTTAATCTGGTTGTACAGATGGGGAGAAATATTTTCACAGCATTATGTGTCACAAAATGTGAACTCTGGAGGTTGTGACAGATAGCATACCTTTAAACTAAGGTCTTCATTTTTGTGTATTAGTTTACTTATCTGTTGACTCATTTATCAACTAAATAAATATTAATGAACATGAGAGTGAGCTGAGTGCCTGTGATAGGGCAGCCTAGATGTGGCTCATTCCGTCAGGAAAATGGAGAGCCTTTAGCGAAAGTAAAACACTTATTCAAAGTCACCCAGATATTCCACAGACATGTGGCAGCCAGAATTTACCATTACACAATTATATGGATTCTTTAAAGTTATATGAAGCACTTAATTCTCTTTGGGAATATATGACTCTTTGAATAGTCATATAAAGTAATGCAAGAAAACAATATCCAGCCCTTGTCTATACCCTGGCACTCATATACCCCACCATTCGTCCCTTTGAACTTAATGTCCAGCGTTATTGAAGCTTTGTAGTCAGCTGTAAAACAGTTGGAGGATGTTGTCCATACTCACACTTAAAACACTATAGCTACGATGTGATTTAATAAACTCGAATGTATCTGTAGAGCAAGATAAATCTGAAATCAGACGTAATTATCCTAAACTTTTAATGCTTAGAGTTGGCATATCAACAGAAAAGGAAACAAACTGGTAACACACTAACTAAAGTTGGCTTAAATCCCATGTTGTTCTATCTGCATAGTGGATTTCTTTTCAATTACTTAAAAATATTCAAATATTAGGATATTTCATATAACAAACCTAATTTTTGACTGTGCTTGAAAAATTGGAAGATCTGCATTTGAGTGAGATTCCTGCGTGGTAACAATGGGCTGATGCCGACTAGACGTTGGTCCTCTTTGGATGGGGTGTGGATTCTCAGTTTGCCTTAGTCCCACTTGATATCCCTGCATGACCCATTTTTGTATGTAAAATTATTCTCTCTTAGTAGAATATTTCAAGCATACAAAAATCGTAGAATAATGTAATAATTACCTGAGTACACACCACAAAGCTTATGAAATATAAGTTTAAAAATAAAAATGAAGTTGTCTATGTAACTCTACCCCGATCCTATTCCTTCCCTCCTGTCAAGAGATAACCACTCTTCTGATTTAGTTTTTATTATTCAAATGCATAGTCTATACTTTTATAACAAATTTATGTATTCATAGACTAAATATGCCATTTTTTAAACTTTATATAAAGGGTATCTTATTACAGATAGCTTTCTGCCCTCGTTATTCCTAATTTTTTTTATTTCAGAATATTATGGGGGTACAAACATTTTGGTTACAAGTAATGTCTTTGCCTCGCCCCAGCCAGGGCTAGAGGCATGCCCTTCCCCCATACAGTGTGCTCCTTCTTCATTAGTTGTGAGTTTACCCACTCCACCCCACCACCTGACCAGCACCCAATGAATATTACTACCATGTGAGCACCTTAGTGTTCATCAGTTAGTACCAATTTGATGGTCAGTACATGTGGTCCTTATTTTTCCATTCTTGTGATACCTCACTTGAAAGAATGTCTGCCCTCATTTTTTTTTTATTTCAGGCTATTATGGGGGTATAGATGTTTAAATTACGTATGTTGCCCTTGCCTCCTGTCCCCCTGCCCTCATTTTTTTAACAGCATTATATTTTGTAGATTTACCTATACTACCGTTTTAACTCCAATATACTATTCTATTGTAGACTACAACAGAATTTATATATTCTGCCTACTAATGAGTATTTAGTAGATTTCTAATTTTTATACTATTATAAATAATTCTGCAATAAACATTTTGTAGATGTTTCTTTATAGGCACATGTGATTTTTCTCTAGGGTGGTGGATCTCAGATATTAGTGTTATCAGAATCACCTGGAGGGCTGGTTAAACCACACATCAGTGGGCCCACCCCCAGCTTTTCTAACTCAGTGGATCATGGACACTCAAAGAATATACCTACTACAATACAGACGGTTGGTTTTTATTTGTAAATCTGAAAACACTTTTATTAAATAGATGAGATAAGTGAATTTAAGTTTATAAGTATGATAAATATATTTGCTCTTATTCTTGTCTTATTTTGTTATTTTCCCCTTAATTTTTTCTAACTCTTTCTACTATGTAGAAGTGAATTTTCTACATCATTCTTTTGTTACCTAAGAAGACACATCCTTTTGTTCTAAGGAGTATCTTTATAATTATACCTTGATATAAAGCCCATTAATCCTCTATAAGTCCCTCCTATGAACAGCGATGAAATTAGCCATTTTCTCTAACTGTCCCCTAACCTCCCTCTTTCATTATTCATTTTCGATGAATGAGATTATTCTAATTGTTTTCCTTTATTCTATTAAATGTGATTCTCTAATCAAAAATGCATTTAGTCCAACACCTATTCATGATAAAAACTCTCAGCAAATTAGGAAGAGAAGGAAACTTCCTCGATGTGACAAAGAATATTTACAAAAAGCTACGGCTAACGTTATACTTAATGGTGAAAATCTAAAAGCTTTCTCACTAAGATCAGTAACAATGCAAAAATGTCCCCTCTCACCACTTCTTTTCAACATTACATTGTAAATCCTAGCTAATGCAATAAGACAAGAAAAGAAAAGGTATGCAGATTGGAAAGGAAGAAAGAAAACTGCCTGTGTTCACACATGACATGATCATCTATATGTGAAATTCAATCCAAATCAACAAAAAAACTTCTGCAACTAATCAGTGATGATAGCAAGTTTACAGGATACAAGGTTAATGTTCAAAAGTTATTTGTTTTCCTATATATAGTCAACACATAAGTGGGATTTGAAATTAAAAACGCAATGCTGTTTATATTGGCACCTACAAAATGAAATACTTAGGCATAATCCACCAAAATATGTACAAGATCTATATGAGGAAAACTACAAAACTCTGATTTTAAAAAATCCAAGAACTAAATAAATGGAGAGATATTCCATGTTCATGGGTAGGAAGCCTCAATATTGTCAAGATGTCAGTTTTTCCCAACCTGATCAATAGATTCCACATAATCCAAATCAAATTCCCAGAAAGTTATTTTGTGGATATCAACAAACTGACCTTAAAATCTATGTGAATAAACAAAAGACCCAGAATAGCCAGCACAGTATTAAAGGAGAACAAAATCAGAGGCTTGACACTACTTGACTTCAACACTAATTATAAAACTACATTAATCAAGACAGTGTGATACTGGGGAAACAATTGACAAATAGACAAACGGAAAAGAATAGAGAGCTCAGAAATAGACCCATGAAAATATGGGTCAACTGATCTTTGACAAAGGAGTAAAGACAATGCAATGGAGCAAAGATAGTCTTCTCAACAAATGGTGTTGAAACAACTGGACATCCACATTTTGAAAAGTGAATCTTGACATAGACCTTACATATGTCACAAAAATTAATTCAAAATGGATCACAGATTGACATGTAAAATGCAAAAGGACAAAACTGTTAGAAGATAACACAGGAGAAAACCAAAAAGACCTTGGGTATGGCAATGACTTTTTAGATACAACACTAAGGCACAATCCTGTGAACTAAAAAAAAGAAACATAAAGTTTATACTTTGGAAAAAGGAAAGCTTTATTTCTCATAAAGTGTTCTCAGCTTGTAGTGGCCATTCTGGCAAGCTGGGAAACACTGATCTGGCCACAAGCCAGGAACACCCGTTTCCAGGGAGAGTTAAAGGGAAGAGAATTTTATACTGAGTGGGGTGTCTAAATACACATGTATAACAAGCTATAGGAGGAATCATGAATATTTATGAAGAGAAAATGCTCATGTGTAATTGCGCTTTACACCTCCCATCCCGTCATGTCTGGGAACTTGGTTTTAAGGTTTTTCTGGGGTCTCCTTGGCTGAGAGTGGTCTGTTCAATTAGCGGCTTGTTTTGCATTTTATTTTTAGTTCACAATCTATACAGGAAAAAATTGATAAGCTTGACTTCATTAAATTAAAAACATTTACTCTGCAAAAGACAATGTCAAGAGAATGAGACGACAAGCCACAGAATGGGAGAAAATATTTGCAAAAAAAGTATCTGATAAAGAACTGTCATCCAAAATACACAAAGAACTCTAAGAACTCAATAATAAGAAAACAAACAGCCCAATTAAAAAAATAAGCCAAAGACCTTAAAAGATACCTCAACAAAGAAGATATGCAGACAGCAAATAAGCATATAGAAAGGTGCTTCACATCACATTGTCATCAGGGAAATACAAATTAAAATAACAATATACTACCACACACCTATTGTAATGGACAAAATCCAAAACTCTGATAACACCAAATACTGGCAAGAATGTAAAGCAACAGTGTCATTCATTGCCGATGGTGATGCAAAATGGTACAGTCACTTGAAAGTTTTGCTGTTTTTTACAAAGCTAAATGTGCTCCAAAAGAAAACAAAGAAAACCTAAATATATTCTTACCATATGATCCAAAATTCATGCTCCGTGGTATTTACACAAATGAGTTGAAAATATATGTCTGTACAAAAACCTACATGTGGATGTTTATAGGAACTTTATTCATAATTGCCAAAACTTGGAAGCAACTAAGACATCCTTCAGTAGGTGACTGGGTAAATCAACTGTGATACATCCAAACAATGGAATACTGTTCAGCACTAAAAAGAAATGGGCTATCAAGCCAAGAAAAGACAGGGAGGGACCTTAAATGCAAATTACTAAGTGAAATAAGCCAATTGAAAAGGCTACATACTGTATAATTCCAACTATATGACATTTTAGAAAAGGCAAAAGCATGGAGATAGTAAAAACATCCATGGTTGCCAGGAATTAGCCAAGAGTGAAGAATGAATAGGCAGAGCACAGAGGATTTTTATTCTGTTATTTATTTATTTTTGTTTGGTATGATCTAACGATGGATACATATCATTATACATTTTTGAAAATCTATAGAATATACAAATGTTAAGAATTGGCCCTAATGTAAACTATAGACTTTGGGTGATAATCATGTGTCAATGCCTATCACTCAGGGAGGCCGAGGCGGGAGGATAGCTCGAGGTCAGGAGTTCAAGACCAGCCTGAGCAAGAGCCAGACCCTACTAAAAATAGAAAGAAATTAGCTGGATAACTAAAAATATATAGAAAAAATTAGCCGGGCATGGTGGCACATGCCTGTAGTCCCAGCTACTTGGGAGGCTGAGGCAAAAGGATTGCTTGAGCCCAAGAGTTTGAGAATGCTGTGAGCAAGGCTGACACCACGGCACTCTAGCCTGGGCAACAGAGCGAGATTCCATCTCCAAAAAAAAAAAAAATCATGTGTCAATGTAGGTTTACTGGGTGTAACAAATGTACCACTCTGGTGCATTGATGCTGATAGCGCGGAGGTATATGTGTGCGGGGCAGAGGATATAGGGGAATTCTCTGTGCTTTCTGCTCAATTTTCCTGTGAACCTAAAACAGCTCTAAAAAATAAAGTCTATTAACTGATCAACACATAAGTGCACATATAAGAATAATATCTATTGGATGTTGGGCAGGAGGGAGGGGGGAAGGGGGAGGAGGGAGAGGGGACGGGTATATGCATACACAAAGAGTGCAATGCGCACCACCCGAAGAATGGACATGTTTGAAACTCGGACTTAGCGGGGCAGGGGGGCAAGGGCAATATACATAACCTAAACATCTGTACCCCCACAATATGCTGAAATAAAAAAAAAAAAAACTACAAAAACTAAAGACAAACCTTGCTTATAGGCCTTCTGCCAATAGCCCAGCCACCAAACCATTTTTGTAAATAAATACTGCCTTTGCAATTTAGAGTAACCCGGTCATCTTTAGACAGTTTATTTTTCCTGGGACTTTCTAAAATCCTCTGCCACTAGTGTTCTTACCATCCTCTATGGTTCTTTTCACTTTTTCCTTCTGCCTAATTTCAATCCTACTCACACCATTTCCCACTGTATTTTGGCAAACAAAGAAGAAAGCTTTTATACTTAAGGGTGAGTTCCTTCCTTTTGGAAGCATATTTTTGCGGCTTTTGCCAAGAGTATCCTGCACTTTGTGGTTGCAAACAAGGGCTATGTCTTTTGCATTTCAGGTGAGGCTCACATTTCAAAGTACGTTTCTGCAAGCAGTTTCTTAGATCCATGAATACTGGGCCCTCTCAATGTTCTATGCACTTTTTTCATTTACTTTTAAGGTTTTTATCAGATCATGGGTGCTTTATGAAGACTACATTTATGTTAAACTCTGTAAAATATTCCCACCTCCTAATTTAGCCAAAAATGAAGTTTGTGAGTTGCTGTTATTCCTGTTGCTTTTTTATAAATTTCTTGAGTGGAAAGAAAGAGATACTGGCTCATGTTTTCAAGTACATGCCAAAAGTCTCACTGTGGATGCAAAGGATGTTTATTATATTCTCTTTAGTATTCTTACGTGCTTTATAATGAAAAGAGTAATAGATGCCACGTGCTGGCCAGGTTCCCTATTTGAGAAGGAGGAACTCACCCCCAGCTGCTGGGAGTGTTGAGGACTAAGAGCTTTCGGTTCTACCTCCAGTGGCAGTCCACATTCAATACCAGGTTGATGCTAGTCTTTAAAGGCCTGGTACTCTTGTCTCAATTCAGAAGAGCTCTGAAGGAGTGTCCTAACTTCAGGGCTCCCATGGGATTGAGCAAGACCTTTGTTGCTACTGCATTACAGTCTAATGTCTAATTCTGCTCAATCCTATTTCCTTTACTCTTCACAGGTATTGAACCTAAAATCACTGCTCAGTAACCTTCCTACAGGCAAATCTTCATCTCAAAGTCTTTTCTAGAGTACCCAACCTAAGACCACTGGGTCCATGTGTGGACTGAGGAAGCAAAGTCTAAAATTAGATTTTGGAGCTAGACCACATGCCATCAACTGATAAAGAGGATTCCATCACTGGAGGTAGGAAGAACATTCCCCTGGCAAGCTGTACCAGGGCAATTGTTAAAACTTTTATGAGTGGTGAGCTGGGATGGGATATAGATAAAAGAGAGTGTGCTGGAAGGGACAAAATCTGAGGCATTTGAGAAATTCAGGGGAAGCAGTAAATATTAGGCCTATAGATGACTTTGGGGATATATTATATTAGTTTGCTCGGACTGCTTCATCAAAGTACTACAGACAACAATAATTTACTCTCTTAATTCTAAAGGCTAAAAGTCAAGAACAAGGTGTCAGCAGGGTTGTTTCTGCCAGAGTGCCATGAGAGAGAACTTGTGCCCATGCCTCTTACCTAGCTTCTAGTGGTTTGCTGTCAATCTTTGATATCCCTTGGCTTGCAGAGGTACCACCTTATCTCTGCCTTCATCACAATGGCATTGTCTATTTATGTTCAAATTTCCTGTGTGTGTGTGTGTGTGTGTGTGTGTGTGTGTGTGTGTGTGTGTGTTTGCAATAGGGTCTTGCTCTATCACCCAGGCTGGAGTACAGTGGTGTGATCATAGACCACAGCAACCTTGAACTTCCAGGCTTAAGCAATCCTCCTGCCTCAGCCCCCCAAGTAGCTGGGACTACAGGCATGCACCACCACTCCCACCTAATGTTTTATTTTTTATAGACACAGGACCTCCTTATGTGGCCCAGGCTGGTCTCAAACTCCTGGCCTCGAGCAACCTTCCATCTTGGCCTCCCAAAGTGCTGGTACTACAGGAATGAGCCACCATGCCATGCCTCAAATTTCCTGTTTTTATGAGAACACCAGTCATACTGAATTAGGACCAACCCTAATAACCTCATCTTAACTAATTACATCACAGTCACTTTCTGGGGTAGTAGCGTTTAGAACTTCAACTTAGGAATTTGGGGGGAAACAATTCAACTCATAACAGGGGTGAGGGATAGATGCATTAGAAAAAAATAATGAGTGGATGAGGGTGATTAATTCTAAATTAAAGGATAAATATATAAACTCAAGGCATCCTTGTCAGCATATTTAAAAGATTCTCATCTCCTATATCCAGAGAGAGGAAAAACTGAGGAACATGCCCAAGATTAATTTACAAAGATATCAGAGCTCTGGAGGAGAATGAATTGTCTCCTCTGGAGGCAAGTTTGAGGGTCTACTTGGAAAGGATTGGGACCCTAAAGCACACGATGAGGACTTTGATTCGATGCACTCAAAAATATTGAATCCCAAATCCTCGGAGTCCGGAGAGGTGATGCCCTCCTCAGCCTTGAAGACCAGCACTCCATAATGACTCTCAGATGAAGAGGCTCTGTCTTGAAAGACAATATGTACCTCCTTCAAAATCTACTCTTATCCCCTCCATCCTGGCCACAAGAACAACGACTAGGGTTAAGTCACAATATAATCTGGTAGAGGCAGTGCTGAGCCTACTAAAATAGGAAAGGAATTCTAATCCAAAAGAGTCGCAGGAACTAGCCAACATGTACTGGTAGGAGGCATGAGAGTATGTATGAGATTGGATTCTTACAGTGATGGACCAAGAAGAATAGAATATAAAGTTAAATAAGGAGAGGTTATCAATATGGGAGCACATTCCAATGATATAAGTTTTAACACCCTACAAAAGACCCCAGGAGATGGTAATAATATGTTGTTAGGGTATTTTCAGGAAACTTGGAGAAAACATTTGTCCACATTAAGTGAGATAGAAATGCTAGAATTGACATGGTAGATAGTGGGAAAAGGGATCAAATAGCTTTCAGAAATTGGCATGCTGAAATGGACATATTAGGTAAGGCTGGACAGCCCAACAGAGGAGTATATTGAAGAACTTCTGTTTACTAAAAGATAAAGCATGAGCTTTTAGTGGAGCATCAGCATCATTAAGTTCATTGGCGTTTTATCTACTGGTGGCCTGGATTGATAGCAAGAGATGCTGTTACAGAGCGAGGCTCCTTCATAGGAATGGAGATGATAGGGTCCTAGGTTAATAGAGGCCAGATGCGGGGGGCACTCAACTGTGAAAAGCAAGATGGGCATAAATATCATAATGA
The DNA here is from genome assembly GCA_963575035.1 of Avahi laniger. Taxonomy (NCBI): domain Eukaryota; kingdom Metazoa; phylum Chordata; class Mammalia; order Primates; family Indriidae; genus Avahi; species Avahi laniger. The sequence continues at coordinate 7,184 of CAUYSK010116968.1, read as the reverse complement.
ACAGCAAAGTTGGAGGATTAATCAGAGAGACTTGACCTGCAGAGAGATATCCATGGAGATAGTCAATAGAAAGTAGTATCCCTAGGAGCAAAATAGGTGGATAGCCAGCAAGATATTTCTCAATATATAAAATCTGAACAAATCATGAAAGGATCATCAGAAGCTGGAGGGAAGCTGCTCAATTTTCACAGGAGCTAGTTTTAATAGCCAGAATGCATTGGTTGAGGAGAAGCAATCCTGAAACTCCAGCAAAAATATGCTCATCTTCCCAAAAGGACCTATGGCCATTTACTCAGATAACTGAGTACTGTTAACATTGGTACCAAGAAACCCAAAGTATTGTCATGGCACCCATATTAGAGCGGTGCTATATAGAGCCCAGAAAATAAGTGGAGTCCTAGCCCAGATTTGATTCACAGTGGATCTGCTAGGTCCACGGACTCAGGCAGTGTCATTCCTTGAATGACAATGGAAATACATACTTAGAATTTTCACTCCCACATTTGTCTCCTGGTCTGTGATATAAGAGCTACTATAGTGGGTGTTTTAGTTCCTAGGACTGCTGTAGCAAAGTATCACAAGTTGGGGAGTTTAGACAACAGAAATGTATTGTCTCAAAGTTCTAAAGCCTGGAAGTTCGAAATCAAAGTGCCAGCAGGGTTGGTTTCTTCTGAGGATCTCTTCCAAGCCTCTCTCCTTGGCTTGCAGATGGCCATTTTTTCCATGTCACTTAACATCATATTCCTTCTATATGTGTCTGTCTCCAAATTTTCTCGTCTTTTAAGGACAGCAGTCATAGTGGATTATGAGTCTAGCCTACTCTTAACTAATTACATCTATAACGACACTCTTTCCAAATAAGGTCACATTCTAAGGTACTAGGAGTTAGAATTTCAACATATAACACTTTTTTTGGCCAGGAGGGGAGCACAATTCAACCCATAACAGTGAAGGAAATCAAGTACAAGCCTCTGAAACTGCTCCCATCACTCCCATCCCACCATGTCCAGCCAAGAGAATGAACCAAAAACAACTTCACATTCTTCAGAAGTGATTTGTGCCACCTTTGAAGAACTAAATAATACAGAAATGGGTGGTCTTAATTATATTTCCATTTAATCCATCAGTCTGTCCCCTACAAACGTCAGATGAATGCTAGAGAATACAGTGAACTACCACAAACTCAGCACATAAATAACACTAATTGCAGCAGTCTCAGGTACATGGTAGACAGCCATCGATCCTGGAAACATATTGTTTTTCATTGCTACATGTAGGATGTTTACCAAAAATTTTCATTGTCTTAGAACAGAAAAAAAGTGTGCATTTACAGTCTTAGCTCAAGTTTTGGTTAACTCTCTCTGTCATAAGAGAGTCAGAAGGGACCTATGGACCTTCCACCCATCACTTTATTCCGCTATCAAAATGACATCTTGTTAATCAGTCAGATGAGCAGGAAATGGAAAGTAATGTATTTTAGAGGGAGGAAGATAAACTGTCCAAAAATTTAGGGTCCTTTCCCATTAGTGAAGATTTTAGTGGCCCAATAGTCTGGGGTATGTCAGGACATACCCTTCAAAGTAAAGGATCAGTATTTGTCTGGCACTTCCCACCATAAAGAAGGAAGCACAGTACCTGGTAGGTCCTGGAGATAATACCTTCCACACTTGGGAATACTGATTTGATCCATATACCAAGTGACAGAAAAGCTGCTAACTTTGGATAGGCTGGAGAAAAAGGCTTTGCAGCACGTGCAGGCTATGGTGCAAGCAGCCGTGCCACTCTGGCTATATGACTTAGCAGATCCTACCTTATTAGAAGTATGAGTTGTGGAAAAAAGCATCATGTGGAGTTTATGGCAAGCCCCAGTGGAGAAAATGCACTCAAGATTCCTGAGGTTCTGTAACAAGAGCATGCTATTTATAGCAGAGAATTACACACCATTTGAAAAATAGCTTATGGCATGCCAACGGACCCTGGTGGAGATGGAGTGTCTAAACATGTCTAACCATCAAGCGACCATGCCACACTTACTAGCTATGTGACCTTAAGGGAAATCACTTAGCCTTTTTGTGCCTCAATTTCATCTAGTGTTTCTGCCTTCCCTCTCTCACCAGATGTGTATGCCAAACCCAGATGGCTTGTTATTTTGGCAAAGTGATTATCAGATACATATTTTCATTGGTAAAATTAGTGACTTGTTCGTTATCTTAATCATCAATCAGATCTCACAGGGATAATTAATTAGCGGTATTCAAGATCTATGATTAGCTGAAATTTCAGAAATGCTTCCCATACTTGGCACCTCAAGCTTGACCCTCAAACAGTCCAGTGTTCCTCCATTGGATTTCTGAGGCCAACTATAAGAGTAACAGAATCTTGCCTCTGGAACATTGTTGAGTCAGCTTCAAGTCATTAGAGCACTTAAGAGGACAGAGAGCTGGGTTTTTGTCTTGTATAAACTGCTTTATGCTTGTTTACAAACACATGTTTAATAAATCCCTGTTTAAGTGACAGAATTTGGTCTGAAATTTGCTTTTATTCTGACTTGTCCTCAAAGTGAGGAACTGTACAACCCCTATTCATTCCAGTCTTTTCTACAGTTACTATTATCTGACAAAAAGATAAGACTCTTAGGGGTTGTGTGTGGCTAAAGAGGTTAAGCTCCATTCACAATATGAGTTACTTTTAGTAAAGCACTGTTTGAAACAAAGTAAAAGTAATCAATTTCTAGTTTCATAAATCCTAAAATGAGAGGCTGTGTTTACTACTCTCAGATAATACTAATTTTTGATAAGGAGTCAATATTTGCTGTTAGTATATTAAGGGACTTTAGTTACCAGCAATTTACATATATTATTTGTGATCAAAGTTTAGTATAACAAGTAGCATAAATTATTTTACCTTTTTAATAGCTAAATAAAATATGAAGATGTTTGAATTCATCACTTGACTGGACTCTTATTTAAATTCTAGGTCTGGGGTCATGAGAATGGGCATGAACTTAATGGAATAATGAGTTCTTGACACTATCCCCAGGGATCAGTAAAATTGTCCTCTGTAGTAGAAAGAAAGTTTAAAAGGTACTAAAAAAAAAAAAAAACAAAAAACAAAGATAAACCTTATTTTTCCACACTGAAAATCAATTATTAACTCTAAGGGTGTTTTTAGTATAGCTCAAATTTTTCAATAGTGTACTAAGAGAAAAGTGATTTCTATAGCAAATTTATGTGTCGTTGGAGCAGATCAAGGCCCAAAGTCTCTCTCTTTCTCTTTCTCTGTTTCTCTCTCTGTCTCTCTCATGTTCTTACATAATAAGTGAACTCACAAACATTATTTATGACTTGCTATATGGATCACAAAGATATTTTGTTAAATATATCAGAAGACAAATACTTTAAGTTGAGAAAATGAGACATGGTTGTTCGACTTTTTGACCATCAGTATAGGAAGATAATGTATTAGGGCTTTCTTTAGCTACAAAGGTCACATACTATACCATGGATAACCCTATTTCACGTAGAAGTGGCTAGGTGAAAGTTTACAGAGTAAATGTTACTTAGTGCCTATCAGTCTCTGGGTATTAAAAGAAAATAGCTATCTCTGAGAAATCAAAGAAAATTCCTGGGATTTCTTGCTGCTGTTTTCTGTCTTGCAGATAGGCCTGCGGGGGTGGGTGGAGGGGATAATGTTTACCCTCGATTTGTAGACTCTACCCAGCCTGAGGCAACAGACCAAGACAAGGCCTGCATACAGACCTCAGGCAACCAGCCAGAGTCCAGAAAGCCGGCACAGTCTCGCATAGCCAGCAAGGACACAGTGCCTTTTCTGGCTTCTGCCAGCTTTGGGGCTGCTCCTCTTCCATAGTTTCCCCTGGGATGCCAGGACTTAACTTGCATCACAGCAGCAGCTCCCGAGAGATGATTTTTACTTACCCTTCTCTCTCTACGCCAGTGCCCAGCACCAAAGTCTCGATATTTTTTCTCCTTCTTTCTTCAACTGTAAGAACCCTAAAATCCCTGGGGCCAGGAAGGTCTGGGCTTGGATTTTCAGACAGAGGTGGGCTGTTTTCTTTTCTTTTCTTTTTGGCTTGATAGCTCATTTATTTTCCTCACTGAATAATATTCCATTGTATAGATAACGCCAGCGTATTTACACATTCACCTATTGAAGGACAGCTTGGTTGCTTCCTACCATAATTTTTTTTTTATTTCAGGAAATTATGGGCATACAAACATTTTGGTTACATGTTATGACTTTGTCGTATCCCAACTATAATTTGAGACGTGCGTGCCCTTCTCCCCCTAACAGCGCTCATCGCATCCATTAGTTGTGAGTTTACTCACTTCCAACCCCTCTACCCCCAAAGAATATTACTACTGTGTGAGCACCTTAGTGTTGACCAGTCAGTGCCAGTTTGATGGCGAGTACATGTGGTGCCTATTCTTCCGTGCTTGTGATAAGAGGTGGGCTGTTTTCTCATCAGTTTTTCACAGAGCAATGAAGTCTCCCTCACCCGCTCAACATTCCCAAGCTCCAGCTCCAACCCCAGACCATAGGTTCTGAAAATTCAATTCTGAAAGGCAGTTGAGGGGTAGCAGGTTTTATCTACCCAAGATGTGAGAAGGTCAAAAAGAAAATGTTTGAAGGATAATAGTGTTTACTACAAGCTGAGTGTTTTACAAACATTTCATTTACTCTCACAAAATTCCTGGGCGGAATCCCCATTTCACAGTTGAGAAATCTGAGATCTGGGATAAGCAACTTGCATAAGGTTCTGCTGATATTATTTGGTAGGGTGAAAATATGTCCGGTTTCAGTCTGAAATGTGGGTTCTTGTCACACCCGTGGCTGAAGAATGACCAGACATGCCAAAGTTAGGCAAGCACAAAAATGAGGTTTATTGAGGAGAAAAAGATAGGATTATAGGGCAAGGGCAAGATACAGGTTTACAGAGCATGAAACATATACCGCAGATGACAGCCGGGTCCACTGCCGCAGCAAAGAGAGAGCAAAGGGAAGGGTGCAAAAAGGGGCTTGGTTATGGTCTTTTGTTTTATAGCATCTGGATTGGGACCTCCCCAGTGGCTCAGATGTAACCATGGAACCACCTTGATTGAACAGTTAGGAGTTATATTACTATGCATGTCGGTTGCTCTACATCAATTCCCGGACTCTATGGTACCTGTGCTGCTTGACCCATGGGCTAAAGAGTCCTCTGCATTCTTTTGCAGCTGGCCCACCAACTTCTGATTGGCAGATTCATAGGGTGTTCCCTCCTATTCCCGGTATGGCAGTTGCTGGAGACAGGATTAGGGTGGGGCAGCACCAATATGGAGGCCTGGGGCCCACCCTTCTCCTTCTTCCCAGGTGAGGCAATTACCCCAAGGCAACAGCACCCACTTTCATCCCTAGGAGACCCAGAATCCCTTGCTATCTACCTAACAGAAAGAGCCCATTTACTCTTCTATAGTGTCTTTATCTAACGCTCTCTCTCTCACCTATCCTGTTCCTTATTCTCTCTCTCTCCCTCTGTCTTTTCCTCCTTGTCTCCTTTTTAGGGTCAAAATTCAAAGTAATTCAAACAGTGGGTAATTATCTCGTGAAGAGACACAGAGCTTATCTCCATTGCACTGAAAGCACCCCATTTGTATTTATTTATCTTTGCCTGCCTCTATAGACAAGTAGAGGGTTCCCCAGGGTTAAAAAAAAAAACTCTCTTATGAGAGCACTCATGAATGGAATTAGTGTCCTTATGAAAGAGATCCAAAGAGATCCCTCTCCCCTTTAGCCATGCAAGGTTATGGTGAGAAGACTGCTTCTATGATGAGGTTAGTCTTCACCAGACACCGAATTTTCTGGCATCTTAATTAATCTTGGACTTCCCAGATTTCAGAACTGTGAGAAATCAATTTCTTTTGCTTATAAGCCCCCCAGTCTGATATTTTGTTAGATCAGTCTGAACCAACTAAGACAATTATTCAATAAATGGTGCTAGGAAAAATGGTTAATCATCAGGAAAAAAAAGTATCATTATGCCAAAATAAGTTTCATAGAGGCCAAAAACTTATATATATATATAAATTAATCTATAAAAATTCTAATGTAAAGCATGAGAGAAATTCTCTGTGGTCACAGACTGCAAAATTCTCATCAATTTCCATAAACCACTGCTGATCTTTACCAATTAATAAAATACCATTACACTCTGTTGTTGGAAATGTGGTATGTTATATGTGTACCTAGAGTAAGGCAGGAGTCAGCAGTAAGTATGACCTTAAGGAGAAAGGGTGATAAATATGAATAGTATAACAGATGCCTCTTTCTCTTGATTGAAGGTAAGAATGGGTAAACATGCAGATAAACATGAGAGAGGAGATGAGAAGCTATAGGAGTTCACAACAGATGGAAAGAACAGGTTTGCTGATTTTAAAAATTGATAAATAAATAAATAAATAATGCTCTTGAATCAAACATGTAATTCATGGTCCACACAATTTCAGTCCATAAGCTGACACTCAGCAACATTAACTTTTAACTAAAGATTAATTTGACTAAATATTTTTCCTTTGATTAAGATGCTTATCACCCAAGGAGTCTACTCTATAGAAGCAACCCTTCCAGTTTAGTATGGGGCTTTAGCAGATACATGTAGGTTTCTATGGAAATTATGTCAAACTTACCTACTCAAAGAAAGTTAAAAAGATTATTAAATTGAGACCAAATACAGTTACTGTGGCAAAGAATGCGTGTTCCTGGAGAAATTTTACCATGAAGGTTTATCTTACCCTGAATACAAATCAGTTATGCAGAGGAATAATTCTATATTGTGCAAGTAAAATGGATTAGCAGTCATCCTTCTGACATTGTTCAGGACTCATATAACAGCATTATGGATTCTTAGATTTCTTTAGTTTAAAACCACATGGAGGCTGGGAGCGGTGGCTCACACCTGTAATCCTAGCACTTTGGGAGGCTGAAGCAGGCAGATTGTTTGAGCTCAGGAGTTTGAGACCAGCTTGAGCAAGAGCGAGACCCCGTCTCTATTAAAAATAGAAAGAAATTAATCAGACAACTAAAAATATAGAAAAAATTAGCCGGGCATGGTGGCGCATGCCTGTAGTCCCAGCTGCTCGGGAGGCTGAGGCAGGAGGATCGCTTGAGCCCAGGAGTTTGAGGTTGCT